>RJWM01035867.1:0-18593 GCA_004363535.1 Dasyprocta punctata | reverse complement strand
GGCCTTCCTGTGTGCAGGGCGTATTTCACGCTCATTCTGAAGAGCATCTATCTTCAGGGCACTTCTTCTCCTTTCTGTTCTTATCTTTAGTAAGTGCAAAACTTACTTCTTTGTTCAGGATAACAAGAGCTTAGGAAGGACCCCTAGGAGGAGTCCACAGCAGCCCAGAACCGTGGTAACAACTTGAGATCCTTTTAAAAGTCATCCTCATATCCTCTACTGTCTTTTAAATCAGTATCTTGATTTTCATTCATTTTCTGTTTGATAAAGAATAATGCTATAGGGGCTGGGAATTTTGCTCAGTGGCTCAAGTTCTTGCCTGGCAAGTGCAAGGTCGTGAATTTGATACCTGGTACCAATAATAATAATAATGCTATATTACAGGGACATGTATATATCCACATACATAGCAATACAATTTGTAATAGTTAAATCCTGCAAGTGGCCTATATACTCATTAATAGATGAATGGATAAAGAAAACGCACAACGGAGTACTATTCTGCCATAATGAAGGATAAACTTGAGTCACTTATAGGAAAACAGATTCACCATGAGGCCATAATGGTAAGTGAAATAAATCAGACACACAAGCTTAAATATCACCCAGTTTCTCTTATACGAGAAACCCAACATATAAATAAATTAAACGCAAAATACGAGATAACGGATAGTAGCGAGATAGATCATTCTCAAAGGGGAAGAGGATCAAGAGATGGAGGGAACGGGAGAGAGGAGGGATAAGGGATGAGAAAAGGAATTAGGATATGTTCTGGACACGTGCCACCTCCACACAACAAGTGTAAATATTGTGAACGGCAAACGTGTACAAAAAAAAAAAGTAAAAAGGAAGGGTTTAAGTGGTAAGCGGAAGGGAATGAAAGAAGGAATTAGGACGTGTAATGTAGATGGACCACTCACATAAGGAATGTAAACGTTATGTGCCACACACATGTACTCATAAGGAAAATTCAGGAAAAAGTAATGCTATGGTTTGCAGCGGTGAGGGTGGCCGAGCTGCTGTGTGGAGCTCTCCTTGCCTCCTCTTGCTGACCTCTGACCCGGAGGTGATGGAGACCCAGTGCCGCCATGACAACGGGAGTCTCTGCGTCCTGCATCTGGGCCTTGTCACCTCCCTTTGCAGGCACAAATCAAGGTATTTGATTTTATTACAGCTTTTTGAAGATACAGCTTCTGATTTTATTGGTTTCCTACAGTGTTTCCTTATTCTTGTTCTCACCTTCATTTTTTTTTAAATGTATTGTGTGAGTTTCAGTTGCTCTTTCTACTTTCTTTCTTTCTCTTTTTTATTTTAAAGAGAAAAATAAAAGACAGACAAATCAGGAAGCAAACAAACCTAAAAAACAACAACAGCAAAAGCAAAAAGACAACAGCAGCAACAATGACAAAAAACAACAACAGCTAAATAGGTTTCCAAAATAAGATGATAGGAATTTGACAGTGGTTGTGATACTGCACATTGTTATCTTCAGAATAGTTGCTCAGGGTACCAGACACAGGAATAAAACAAAACAGTAAAGCAGAACAAAACACTGGATTTCAAAAACAAGACAGGAGAAAATCCCTCCCCAGCTGCCATGCTGCCCTCCTCCAGGTAGATGCCCTCTTCCTAGTTTCTTAATGTGGAAGCTTAGATGGTGCTTTCAGAGCCTCCTCCCTCCTCCTGGGCTTGGTTCACCTACTCTGCAAATGTCCCTTTGTGTCTTTTTCTTTGCTGTCCTAATTGTTCTGTCTGCTCCTTGGAGAGCACTAAAGCCACCTCCACTGTGCCCTATCATTAGATTTTCAAAAGTATTTGGGACCATAATCTTTACAATCACTTAAAACCAATGAAGTCTGGATTTTTAGGGAATTTTACTAACCTGCCAGTTGAATTCAGCTGTGTAATGGGCTTGAGCAGTTGGCGGGATGTCCTAGGGATGAGCTCTGGGTTGCATATCTTCATCCTCTCTCTCCTGCTTGAGGGGAATGGCTGCTGCTGCACAGCCCTCTTGGGGCAGCTTCCCTTTCCTTCCCTTCCCTTCCCTTCCCTTCCCTTCCCTTCCCTTCCCTTCCCTTCCCTTCCCTTCCCTTCCCTTCCCCTCCCTTCCCCTTCCTCTCCCCTCCCCTCCCTCCCCTTTCCAGCTTGTGAACTGGCTTACACTCTACTGCCCACACTTGCTGGTGAGGAGGAGAAAGTCAAACTCTTTCTTCAGATTCAGCAAGTTTGTGGGAGAAGCTGGCCTCTGGGTTTGGTTCTGGTCCAGCACAGATTACAAAGTGGAAGGATGTTGAAATGAGGATAAAGGGCATTTAAAAATGACATCAGTAATCCAATTTGGTGAAACAGGAGTAGTAAATTACTTTTTATTGCACTTCCTCCTGATTTCATTTTAAAGCAAGCGGCCTTTAAAGGCAGATGCTTTTGTTACAGAGGGCAGTTGATTCACTTGCCTTCCTGGCCTTCCCGGCAGGGACACAGACTTAGTTCCATTGACGCTGCAGAATTTTCCCCAAGTCAAACTCCCTATAAATATGGACGTTGACCTTGGAGAAAGATGGAAAATCTGATACCTACAGGTATCAGAAACTTCCTTCTTATCTTTTCTCTCCGTATTTCCAATTCGTAAGTCATTTGGAAAAACTTCTAGACTTCTATTTCTAGTTGAGATATAGAAATTGCAAAAGTTCATTGCTCTCACCATCACCAGATGAATAGGTTGGATAAGCTACCAAATCAGTATTGTCCAAAGCTTGTCAGAACTGAAGATGCAGAGAAGTCGAGCTCACTTCTTGAGTGTTGTGAAAGAGCCCTTTGCCCGTAGTATGATATGAGGCTGCCTTGGTCATAGGGATCTGATGGGGCTAAGAGCAAACCCACTATGCATGGTGGAAGTTGGAAGATGCAATGAGAAAGCGGCTTACCTTTTAACGATGTGTATGAGCTACATGGTGAATTAAAATCCCCTATGACCCAAATGCAAAATGACATCCATAAGTCAAATGTCATCTGCAAAACCTTTGTCCACTCCACGGTCTTGGTTTGGTGAGGACAAAGAGTCAGGAAAAGGACAATTAGATTTGCCTAGGAGTGCTCATCAATAGTGTGCTCTAGTGTAGTCTTCCCTGAGCACACAGCAGCAGCAAGGACAAGGAAGGAGGATGGAGGGAGAGCCTTCAAGGCAAAACTGCCCACCTATTCCTTTTTAAAAGATGATATGTAAAATAGCAAACGTGACACTTAACGTGGTGTGGGGGAGATAGACAATAGAATCAACAATTGCTTAGATGTTAGAATCAGAAGACAGAATTTAAAAAAAAATGTATGACTTGTTAAAATGTTCACTAGGAAAGATGAGCAGAATGCATGACCAGATTGGAAATTTCATTAGAGAATCTGAAATACTACAGAAGAATAAGAATAATTTTTTTTGAGACAGGGTCTTGCTATGTAGTTCAAGTTGGCCTCAAACTCACTGTGTAACCCAGGCTGGGCTTGAATTTGTGATGATCCTCCTAATTCAGCCTCTCAAGTGCTGGAATTACATGCATGCACTACCAGCCTGGCTATAAAAATTCATTTGAAGGACTTGTCTGCAGACTGGATATAGCAGAAGAAAAGCATGCAGTGAATTTGAAGACAGGTTAATAAAATATATGCAAACTGATGCATACAGTCAAAAATTAAATGCGAGCTAAATCAAAAAGTTAAAAACAGAATGTCAGAGAAATGGGAAGCACGATCAAACACTGTGACATATGCGTAACTGGAGTCCCTAAAAGACAGGAGAGAGAAACTGGGGATGAGGAAATATTTGCAAGGATTGTATCTGAGAATTTTCAAAAATTGAAGAAAAATATCAGCTCACAGATCTGAGCCACTCAGGAGAACTCAAGCAGCAGAAATGCCAAGAACACAGCACAAAGGCACATCACAGCCTCACTGCTAAAAACCAAAACTCTGAAGGGTCTCTTTAGCACTCAGAGAAAAGGGGCACACACATTTAAGGGTGGAACAATGATGATGGCTGATTTCTCTTGAAAAACAGTAAAAACCAGAAGAGAATGTCATGGTTTCCTTAGAAGGCTGAAAAAAATTCAAAACACATACTTCAAAATGGAAGGGAAAATATATTTACAGGCAAAAGCAAAAACCAAACTCGGCAAACTTGAGTCCAGCCTAATTGTGGTACAAGAAACCATACAAGAAATTCTTAAAGGTAAAGAAAATGATTCAGGAGACTCCTGATCCGTAGAAAAGCAGAGCTCTCCAACAAGTCCATTGTGTGTGTGTGTGTGTGTGTGTGTGTGTGTGTGTGTGTACACGCACATCATGGCATTGTTTCATTTGTTCAATACGGGTTTACATTTACCCATATATCTGACACTCTATTTGCTCCATATTAAATTATGAACACTGTAACAAAACACCTGAGATGGGGTACTTTATAAAGAAAAGAGATTTATTTAGCTCACAAGTTGGAGGCTGAAAGTTCAAGCAGCATAGCTGGCTCTGGCTAGGGTTTCCTTGGCTGAGTGACATGGTGACAGATAGTACTGTGATTGGAGAAGAGAAGACCACCCTGTGATAAAGGAAGCCAAAGGGCCTGAGGGACTGGTCTTGCTCTTTTACACTAACGCTCTCTTCAAAACTAGCCAGGGTCCTTTAGGACCTGCATTCATTCTTTCTCATGACCTCATCGTTTCCCAATTAATAGCTTTGTCGCCTCCTGCATGGTCACAAGGTGGGCCAGCACATGTAGTGTGGGAGACACATTTAGCCCACATCTGACCCACAGCAGGGTTCAAGTATCAAAATTCTATGTGTATGTAGTTTTCTATCCCCCTTTGATTTCTTAAAATCAGAATTTTCATTTATCAGCGACCTGGTCAAGATCCCTGATTGCCTGTATCAAGGATACAGTGAGAGGATAAAATAAGAAACAGAGACAAATTTAGTAATACATGATGAGTGATTAGAAGGTCAATGTCTCCAGATAGGCCAAGAGAGTGGCACTCCTAGACAGCCACTACTTATTGGATGTGTACAGTGATAGACAGGGCTAGCAGAAGATTCAAAATTGCCAGAAGACTCAGAGGTCTATGACTCAACTGGCAAGTATAATCTTGGGATGACTCAAGAGGGTCAAGATGATCTTATGCTAAGAAGGATCTTGCCCTGGAGTGTTTTTTGAATTTAGTGGTTTTAGTTTTAGTCTTACTGGTTGCGGGAGGATGGCCCATCCCCAAAGAGTTAATGGGAAATCTCAAATGGGTGGTACCGATAATCCCACACCTCCATTTTACTCTTAGAGAAGTATGCAAAAATGGTGAATTTGTGGTCCCCAACATTCACTCATGATTTAATATTTTGTAAAAACTTAATGTACTGGCTTTGATATATTTATTTTCCTATTGTTTGATTTTTACATAGATCACAGTTTTTCATCATTGACTAGTACAATGAGCATCCTTATATTTATTTATCTGAGCATCTGAATGTTTCTCTAGGATTAATTCTGCAAAACCGAATGACTGGGGCAGAGGGTCTGCCTAGCACTGCTAATTTGATAGCAGTGGGAGCTGTGAGGAAGCCAGATTCCTTCACCACTTTGTCCTCAGCACACCCGGAGCTGTGTTGGCGTACAGTCACTGTGCATTAGGAGCTGGGGAAGCTTATACTGCAAACCACTTGCCACTCTTTCCCCTTCTCCACTCTTTGGGAAAGCTCCCTGCTTAGCAGCAGGTACAGACCATGCTTCCCTTGCAGGCGGAGTTTCTCAGGTGAGCTCTGTCCCTGACTAGTGGGATTCACAGCTGCACATAACATGGAAATCCGACACGAGCTGGCTCTGGAACCTGCTGACCGACAGCAAGCACTGCCATCTTCCCCTTTCTTCAGGGCCTTCTAAGGGAGAGAGTCCACTATGCACTTCTAGGCTGTTGCTAACTGGCTGAAGGTTTTTGCTCAATTCATACAGAAATCATGAATTGACATAGTACAGCCTGGGGCTTTGGATGTGGGCAGCTAACAAGTCTTCTAGTGTTCATGGCCCTCCTTGTTGCTTGGAGCAAGCAGCTACCAGTGGGCCCAGGGACTCTTGTGGCAACCAGAGACAGTGATGTCTGGCAGTTCCTAGTTCCCCTCCATTGCTCTCTGGCTGTTAGCTGGCCTCAGTGTTGCCACCTCTAGCCACGGGCTGCTCTTGACCCCATCAGCCTTCAGGGTCTCCAGATCAGCATGCGCTACTTGAGACAATCATGGATAGGTAGGAATACACCGTCCAGGAGAGGCTTTATTAGAATTTACAGCTGCAGCACTGCAGCCTAAGGGGGAACCATGCACAGACCGCCCTGCCTGAGGCTGCTGAGGCGGGGTCCTGGGCAGCGGAGGGCCCCTCATGGACTTGACTGGGGAGGGGTACAGGAGACTGCAGAGGTGACAGGCCTGTCCCTGCCATCCTCTGCTGCAGAAGCAACTATCTCCTAATGCACCCAAGGCCCAGCAAAAGAATAAAAGCACCTTCTTTGCCATCGCTGTGGCACATTAGCACCCCAGGGTGGCACCCCAGAACAGTCTAATACGAATGCCCAGTGGGCAACATGGGCACTTGTATTTTCTTTTTTAATGCCTAAGCTAATTCCAATATTTAGTCAGCATAAGAAACACTGCTTTGAAGGAAAAAAGGGTTTGTTTGGCCACTTGGCAGCGGCTAAATGAATTTAACTGTTGAGCTCTTTGGTGCCTTGGACCTTTAATTTCTTAGGAAATGATTTTGCTTCTCATCTCAGTTATACTTTAGGGCTTGGGTTGGACTGTTAGTAAAATATGAATTCAGATAAAAAGTATTTTTTTATTTAAGTGAAGAAAAAAAAGACATATATAACAAAGACAACAAGCAAAAGAGACAAACAAATGAGTAGAGCAAATGCACAACAGTAACATTGCAGGTTTACAAAATCGGATGATAGAAGCTTGACAATGGTTGCAATATTGCGTATCGTTAATCTTAAAATGGTTACTTACATTAACAGATATAGACATGTAAAATTGATCTAATCATATGAGTATTAATTGTTCTTTCTCAATAATGAATACATTCAGCAGTGTGTTCATTTTAGTTATCTTACATATACATATATACAGGTTTATATCTTTTCCTTTTCCCTTTTCTCTTTCCGCCTTTTCCTTCCCAATTACTTTTGCTCTTCGAGCTGTTTAAAAAAATATTTTTTAAAGAAAGTATTTCCCAAATATTATACAAGGCATACATAAATTAAAAATTATTGATGGCTTATCTGAAATGCAAACTTGCGTGGGTATCCTGTATTTTCACTTGCTGAGTTGGCTGGCCCCAATCCTGGTTAGACTGAAGGATACCCCAGACTTTCAGTGGCTGTCCCCTACCCTTGCTGAGGACCGGTACTGAAATTCTGCGTGTTACAGGGAGGTTTCTGTTTATAGTGAGTTTCAGACTCTGATTCTGGCGGAACTAAAAATTACATCAATTAGCCAGAAATAATAAAGCTCTCTGCAAAGAAACCCTTCAAGGCACTCGCTAGTCTTCTGAAGCCCTGACTTGTCCTGAGAGTATTTTTGGGAATTTCACTTGCGATGAGAGAGTATTCCTAAAGGCCCTCACGTGCGCAAAAGGCTCTTCAGACTTAGGGAGAGAAGGAAGGTTTTAGCATTTGTGTGTATGAGTGAACAGAACCGTTCTCCTTAGAAGACCTGTGTTCAAGCAGAAGTCACTTCGGCTTGTTAGTTATGGTTAGGTAAGGGCAGTAAGGGCAGTGGACATCTCCTATCCTGAAAAACGCACAGCTGGGCCAGCAAGACTTGCCTGGTCAGCACACGTTCCTGAAGCAACCCTGCAGAATGATCTTCAATAGCGACACCTTGTGGTGTCATGTGGCAATGGCAGCTTAGGGCAGTGCTCCTTCAGGGAGCAAGACCGGAGAAGCAAGATTTTTGCGTGATAGGGAAGAGGAGGGAAGGCTCAGGAAAGAGATTCCTGTAAATGCAGGAAGGTGGGTGATTAGGCCATTATCAGACCTAGTCTGCCGAGTTTGCATCCCTGCTCTGCAACGATCTGTGAGAAACTGTCAAGCTACTGCAACTCTTTTTGCCGCTATTTCTTACTTAGCAGATCAGTAATATTAATAATGCCTATCTTCTGCCATTGTTGTAGGATAAAATGCACTAATGTATGTTAGAATACTTCTGGCACATAGTAAGTGCTCAATAAATGTTAGATCCTGTTGTTATTTTTGTTTATTGAGAAAGATAAAAGAGATGAGGCGATATTGGCATTCACGTTAACTAAGGCTATAACAAGCTACAGAGGTAGGATCATGGTCTCTCTGTACAAAGCATGATACTGATTCCAGGAAATGAAAACAACTTGCTCAAGAGGAGACAGGCCTGATTTAAACTCTGGTAGGGTTTGCATTTCCTGGAAGCTTGATATTATCTACTGGAAAAGCCAAATCTCCATGATGCTTCAGCTAACAGCAGAGTCAGATCCAAAGTCATTTGTGTTGCAAATGAATCTGACACCCAAGTGAATCCCTTAGGAAAAACAGCCCTAATTCTACTCCTTCTGAGGTTTGTTCCTGAATCTACCCTCTTTCTATTTTCAGTGCCTCTGCCTTAGTTTACCCTCATCTACTGCCTGAGCTGTGCGGCCTTTTCCTAACTAGCTTTCTTCCCCTTGGCCCTCCTCTCTATAGCCTCTCCATTTATGTAGAAGGGCATCTTCCTGTCTAAAGCATTCCCCTACCCAGGGATTTTGGGTGCTTCCCCATCTCCTGTAACACTCAGACATCTTAACTGGGTCCAATCTGCCCCGTGCCTCCCTGCCCAGCCTCTTGGACTGCTGTCCTCTGCAGAGCCAGCCTCACCTTTCCATTCCTGGAGCACAGGACATGGTACAGTTTACCATGTTGTATAGTGTCTATTGTTGCAGGTTCTTCCAGGAGGCTGAATTGGTTGCATGGAGAAATCATATCTGCTTCACGAGTGTCTCCATAGTAACCACCCTGATGCCAAGCCGGGAAGGGTCGATGAATGGGATGGATCATCCTGGGCCACCATTTAGTCTAAAAAGTTGGTTATTCCCTGAGTTTAGGATCAGCAACTCCTTATCATATCATCCAGGCAGGTATGAAACGAATGGGAAGGAAGAAAATGGCCTCTATATGCTAAATTGATGTAGCAATTCCATACCTTTTATGAAACCTAAGACATTGCTGAATGGCTGTATAGCAGAGCTCTAATCACAAACAAAGGAAAAACGTTACTGCTGCCAGTGTTTATGGAGGTAGCTTGTGGTGATATCAGTGAGCCACCGCTCAGCTTGGGAAGCTTAGGTGGGTCCTACATGGTAGGTCTGAAGCCAAAGCTCTGGGGCATCCAGAAGACTCACAGGGCACACTGGGGGCTCCAGAGCAACTTCTCAGCTCTTCCAGCTGATGGCAGTAGGGTAGATAGGTTAGGTACTCCTAACCAGGCGACCTTGATTCAATCCTAGCTCAGCTTTACCTTTAGCTGTGCAATCCTGGACAAGCCCCTCAGCTCCCCTGTGACAAAGCTGCCTCCTCTGTAGAACAGGGTAGTGGCAGCACATCTCTTAGCCCAGTGATGGGGAAAAGCTAATGTCTGCAAAGTGCTCGGAACCATGTCTGGCAGGTAGCAAGTGGCACACATGTGCTAGCTGTGGCCATTCACCCTGATGTTGCCCTCACTGGATTAAGAAGCACCTAGTAGATTAGTGAAGCCTGCTCCTGGGTGTGTCTGGGTGGGTCTGGGTGTGTCTGGGTGGGTCATGGAGGTGTGACCTTGGGTACTATATACAGTTTCTTGCCTCTTCTTCTCTGGCCCTGTGGCCTTGCTCTGCTTCCTGGCTGCCATGATGCTTCTGCTGTGGAGCCAGCTGGTCATAGACTGAAAATGTGAGCCAAATTAATCCTCTCCTCCTTTAAGTTGTGAGTGTTGGGTGTTATGTGTCCCAGCAATGGGAAGGCTGCCCAGTACACTGGCTCTTGTCATTGTCACCCAGGAAACTTAGCCCTATTATCATGAATTCAAGGTGTGCAGGGTAGAGAATCCATCCATCCTTCCTTCCTTCCTTCCTTCCTTCCTTCCTTCCTTCCTTCCTTCCTTCCTTCCTTCCATCTTTCCTTCTTTCCTTCCTCTATTTGCCCACCCATTGCCCCCATCCATCCTGTGCCACAGTTCTGGTCCTTTGGCACACATCAGATGTGCTCTGGCTTTGAAGAGAAGCTATCCCCAAGTCCTTCCTCCTGCAGCACTGACAGGTTAACCAACCATCTCACCTGTCACCATCGTCGAATCTGGACTGTCAGACCAAGATATCAGTTTAGTGCATTTGGTTCCCACTGCCCTGTCTCCCTGAAAATTGCTCCCTTATCTCACCCTCTTGGTATTGGAAGGGGTCTGTTTCAGGGTCCTGATTTTCATCCTGTCACCTCCCGGGGCTTAGGGGCTTTGTTAAATGAGGTTCTTGGGCTGGAGGTTTTTTTGGCTGAGGATTCTTGGAAGCTTCTGACTCAGAGGTGACCTGTTAACTAGAATGAGGGAGGTGGTGGCCTCACTGTTGCATGCTGGAGAATGCATTTGTAGACTTGGGTTTCATTTTGATTCTCACTAAAGTTCCATGAGAGAGGAGTGATCTCCACTAAAGTTCCAGTGTTTGCCTTTTTGGCCACCATATTGCTAATAAAACAACTGGGCCTGGAAGATACCAGGTTTGCAGTGAGCAGGTTGCCTGCCCCAGCGAGAGAGGTCTTGAGCTTCTTAAAATGGAAAGGGGGTTCATCTACATCCTTTAAAAAGGGTAGCAGAAGTGACTGGAGATGTTTAGCCCAGAAACCAGGAAGCCTCAGAGTCAGATGCAGATGTTTGGAGCACTGCTCCCTGAGAAGGGAATCAGGCCCACCAGGTGACCCAGAATATGTTGGTCTCACAGGACTGCAGCAATCAGAGACACTCACAAAGGAGCTGGTGTGGCAAGCAGGTGTGCTTCCTGCCACCAGAGAGTCTCAAGCCTAACCCAGGTAGCCACAGATGGGGATGTGATCACAGGGATTCTAAGGTTGACTGCTGGGTTAGCATTTTATCACTGGCAAAATGCCTGTGAAAGTGAAATAAGGAGGAAAGGTTAAAAAAAAAAAGAAGAGGAAAGGTTTATTTTGGCTCACAGTTTCAGAGGTTCACTCCATGGTCGGTTGACTTCATTGCTTGAGGCCTTGCTACTATAAAGTAGAAACAGTATTGAAGAAGAGCATGGGAGAGGAAAGTTTTTCACTTTATGGTGGTTAGGAGGAAGAGAGGGAGGGAGAGCCAGAGAGGAAGGAGCCAGGGACAAGACATAGGTCCCAAGGTCACGCCTTCATGATCCACTCCCTTCAATCATACCCCACCTCTTAGGTTCCCTTCCTCACTCACTAATCCCATCAAATTATGAGTCAATCATGATGATATTGGAGCCTTTGTGATGAAATCACCTTCCAAATCCATACCTCTGAGCGCTTGAACCTTTGGGGAACATTTCAGACCCAAACCATCCTGTCTGCCCAAGGACAAAATGTGTGTCTATGCTTTTCCTGCCCACCTAGCATCTGTTCCCCTTCCCATCACTGCTCCTCATTCTGGTTTGGGGCCCCATGGTGTCCAGTCTTGCAGATCCCCTTGAGTACCATGTGGGGGAACCATTTCCTGTCACACCCTAGGCTCCTCGGCTAAATGAGGTACATGCCTAAGAGATTTCCTTCAAGGGATGGGTGTCAGGGTATGGAACCCAGACCAGCAACACGAGCATCACCTAGGAACTTGTTAAAATCGCAAATTCTGAAGTCCTCCTCCAGAACCCAAACTTCAGGGTCAGAGTCTGGCAACCCCAAACTCACAGGCTTCCAGGGGATTCCACTGCTCATGTAGGTCTCAGCCTTGACTCTTGATTCAACTGAAATATCAGAAATGTTCCTGTGCTGATTCTTTACCTGGGACCCTTAGAAGCCTGAGATCTCTGGAGCTTGTACTTTTTGAGACCCAAATTTTCAGCTTTGCTTCATTTCTTTGAGTTTCTTGCTTTTCTCCAACTGAAGCCTGATTTATCTTTGGCATCGGTTAGCTGGAGCCCATTTAGCATCAAAAGCCCAGCTGACACTGCATGGGAAAGATTTGCTGCGACGAGCCGTGAGGCCCCAGCAAGCGGGTCACTTGGAATGAGCGAGTCAATAAGTGGCTGATTGATGACATGAAACCAGATCCCTCCAGTCTGAGGTCCAGAGAAAGCAGGATTAGGGTGAGGGGAGGGAGGGGACAGTGAGTATGTGACCAGATCTGAGCCCAGAGTGACTGCGGGCCCATGGGACTAAGAAACTGGACCTCTTCTCTGGTGGCTGGGTGACTTTGAGAAGCCATGTAACCTTGAAGTAGTGCCATTTTCCTCTCTCTAAAGGAGAAGATCACTGTGTGCTCCTTGCTCTGTCCTTTCTGGCTAAATGAAAACACAGGCGTGACTAACAGCAGAGCTGGGGCGGCTATGCAGTGCACCAGCCTGTTGGGCTGTGAGCAGTTTACTAGGGGAGCCTGCACCTCGGTCATGCAGGCCAGATGCTTCGAGGGGACCCCTATCTCATCCCCACCCTCCTGTCTGAGGATGGCAGGGTCAGCTCTGAGCTCAAGCTCAGACTCCCCAAGGCACTCTGCTGGGGCGGTGCATGGAGGGGCAGGCAGAGCAGGCACGCACTGTCTAGAAGCTGGGGTCTGAGGAAGGGAGAAGGGATGAAGATGCTTTGGAAGTGGGCGTGTTCTAAGGAGAATTGGTATAAATAAACATCTGGTGTGGCACGTGGAGGTGCTGTGAAACCCACGTGCCCTTCAGAGGCTCAGTTTGCCATGTTTCATGGCCAGTTCTGGCGGTCTGGGCAGAATTGCCAAGCACATCACTGTGGCTGGGAAACTGTGTGAAGAGCAATGTCCTAGTGGCTGGGAACAGGTCCAATGACCCAATGATCCAATGATCCAAACACTTTCTGCATGCATAAGAATTTTGGGGGACATTCATAACACCCAGCTGGATGATAAGCTCTGGTGGTGGGCGTTGTGCCTGAAGTCTGTCCCTTCACATCTCTCACCCAGGGTAGGAGCCTGGCAGGGTTCTGGAGCTCCCCACCTGCCTCCGAGGCCACCAGGGCGGGCCAGGAGGGAGGGAGGAAGGGAGTCAGTTCCACTCCACACCAGGTGGTGGCGCCAGTCTGCAATCAAAGGAACCCTGCAGTGGCTATCCCTAGATGGGAGTTGGTAGGTGGGCTCCTCAGGGACCCACCCAGAGAAGCATCAGTTTTGGCCTTGTCTGTGTGGCAATGGGCAAGGAGAGAGGCCAAGGGGAGTGTCAAGCCCCATCCTGAAATTCACCAAGGGGTCAGGTTTCTTGCGGTCTAGGGATAGCCAGGGGGGCATGAAGGTCCCAGCCCTGCAGGACTCAAGAGATGGGCCAGCCTGGGCTGGGTACTGAGGCCTTGCTGAGCCTCAGATACTCTGGGTAAGGCAGGCATCCTGGGCGGGATGGTAATTAACAACAGCTAAAGCCTCCCACAGCCTCAGGCTGGGGATGTGGGGAGTGGGCTCTTGGGCCAGAGCCCAAATCTGCCAGAGCCACACATTGAACGTTATCCCTACTTTAGAATGTGATTCTGGGCTACAGGATGCAAAGGTTAAACAGCTCCAGCTGTTAACACAGGCATGTTGGATGTACTGTGAGTGTTGGGCATAGCTCAGTGGTACAGTATTTCTTAGCATGTATGGGGCCCTGGGTTCAATTCCCAGAGGCTCCTCGCTAAGTATGCACCATCACCATTCTGGGCAGGCAGTTATCGTATTCCTGCATTCTCATCTAAGCCAGTGATGTTGGCTCAGCCTGCTGCCCTTTTCTCATTCTGAAAAAGGAAATCAAGGCAGCAGGACTTGTGGGATGGGTCCTCCTTGGGGACTCCAGCTTCCCAGATCCAGAAACTGACAGCAGTGGATTTACACCAGCTCCTCTCCAGCTCTATTTTCTTAAAAAAAAAAAAAAAAAATGAAGTGTGGGACTCTCCTTAGCAATATGGGTAATCTGACAGCAACGTAATTAAGGACTATTTTCCATCCTACTACTCACCATTCATTCATTCTTTCACTCATTTGGGGTTGGTTGGGCACCACAGTATGCCAAGCATCTTAGCAGAGGCTGCAGAAGGAGAGTGGAGAAGCCAGCAGATGCAGCCCACTGCTCCCGTGAGATCTAATGTTTGAGGGGAAATGGACAGTTGAGAATCAGCCACACTAGGAAGTATGCATGTGAGGCCTTCACGCAGCCCAGAAAGATCAAGGAAAACTTCCTGAAGGGGGAGGAACCTAAACTCAGACTGAAGGTGAGGAGGCACTAGCTTGGTTGAAAAGGGAGGGGAGGAAATAGCACACAGAGCCTTAGAGACTCCTTGTTTATCAGGAGTTGGGGGTGGCTTGATGCCAACCCTTTTGGCCACTCCTGTTGTAGGTACCCAAGACGTGAGGTGGGGCCATTCATTTCCATCTGTCCACATGCCCGAGGTGTGCTGCGCACTGGACTAAACCCGTAATAGAGGTGATCTCCCTCTCCACAGGAAGACACATCCCCGGGCTTCCTCCCCAGTTTTGCCCATCTGCTAAGCCTTCTCTGTTGCTGTGACAAACACCTCGGAGGAAAGGTTTATTTTAGTTCATGGTTTCAGAGGTTTCAGTCCCTGGTTAGGTGGCCCTGTTTCTTATGCCTGAGGAAGCACAATCCACCATGGTGGGATATGTGGTAGAAGAGATTTGATCATTTGATGGAGGTCAGGAGCAGAGATAGAGGAAGGAACCTGGGTTCCAATATTCCTTTCAAAGCCACACTCCCAACAACCTCATTTCCTGGCACCACCCACCAAGGTTCAAGCACCTGCTTCATTGGACAGTTGTTCTGTCACTGGGACAGAATACCTGACACCCAACATTTAAAGGCAGAAAGGTTTATTTTGGCTGACAGTTTCAGAGGATTCAGTCCATGGTTGCAGCTCCAAAGCAGAAACATCGTGACAGAATAAAGCTACTCATCTCATGATAACTGGGAAGGAGAGAGCTGGAGAAGAATGACAGTGAGGAAGGGGCCAGGGACTACTGTAGTCCCCAAGGCCACCTCTTAGTGGCCCATTCAGCTATGAACTTGTACACAGGGGAACCCACTGAGGAGGATGGTGCCCTTTCTCCAGGAGTGCCTTGATCCATTTACAATGACAATGAAAATTACCTAGCACCCTTCCCAATAGCTCCACAGACTGATGGACGAACCCTTGGCTTATGCACCTCTGGAGTACATTTAAGATCCCAAATATAACAATGCACAGCCATGGGGATCCCACAGTGCACAGGGCCCGGGTGAGAACTCCCGGTTAGTACAGCGGACTGCATGGTCTACATTTTCCCCAGTTACCCAGGGGCCTGACCTCAAGGTCCTTCCTGCTGACTTGGGTATCTGAACAGGCTGAGGACAGTGTGGAGACTAGGAACGTCTCCCCTTGCTCCCCTTCTGTGGCTCGCATGTGCAGTCTTCCCCTATAGGATGCCCAGTTGTTTTTGGTGAAGACTGGCAAGCTGCATTCTCAGCCCTCGGCAAGCACCTCCAGGATGCTTCACTTGGGCCCCAGAGAGGAGGAAGTAGCTCACATACTGGGGCCATGGGGTGGGGGACCAAGCTGTCCTGATGTTTGCTTGAGGACCTGGTGGCTCATCTCTTGGCAGAGTGCAGAGGATGACAATGCCACTGTTCATGACCAGGTGAGTGTCCTCCCCTGGAGTCTGTGTCTCTACTGGGGATAAAGGGTTGGGACCCTGGAGTGAGAAGGCAGGATGCTTGCTGGGCTCCTTATAAACTGTATACCAAGGTTTGCATCTCAGTTCTCTTTTGAAACAAAGCTGCAGATCCCTACCGTGACTTGGGGACCTTGCAACACTAGGAGAAATGTCACATAGTTACAGTAAGGATCACAACAGCCGATGCTCAACAGCCATCACCTTGCCAACTCCACGTTTGGGGGCTTCCACAAGTGATCCAGACACAGGGTCTATATGCGTGGACCCTTGTGAGCTATCTGGGCCCAGCGTTGCTACCGGGGCTGTGTGGGTAGAAGGGTGGGCGCCATCCTGGGCTCCTCAGACCCCAGTCAGCCCCACAGCAACCCAAGACCACCTGTGCAAACTGGGGTGAGTCTGTCTTCTCTCTGATCCTCTGTGTGACAATGGAGAGGTCGGCTAGGGCACTTTGGGGAATGAGCTTGTCTCCCTGGATCTGCCAAGGGATTCGCCATCCACCTGCCACGTATCGGAAACAGTAAAAGCAGGTTCCAGCCTGAGGCAGTTTCTTATCAGACTGGAATTGAAACTCAGGTCCATAGATTAAAATGTCTTTGATTTTTATTTTCGTTTTCCCAGTTTGCCTTTTTCTTTTCTTTTTTAACTTAGGAGAATATCTGTACTATTTTCATAAGTGACTGTTTATTACAAAAAAAAAGTCCATATGGCAAAGTGAGAGAAGTAAGTAAAATTAATTTCAAATCTCCACTGATGATAAACCATTAATCCATCAGAAAATGCCCTTCTACAGATAACAGTGCCCAGGTCACACAGTGCCCAGGTCTCCCGTATGCTTCCTGTTTAATGATCATGGAGTTGTGCTCCATGTGGCAGACTGCTCAGCAGACAGTTACTTGCCTGCTGAATATGTGTTCTCATCTTCTCCTTGGTAACAGGACTCTTGGCAATATACCCAGGAGAAAAACTCCATGTTAAAGGCTCCCTAATGGATATGAGTGGCCTGGTGAACTGTGAGCTGGTAAGGCTTCTGGTAAAACTGTTGTGGTTTTTCCCTGGGATTTCCCAATCACAGACATGATGGCTGGAGCTCCAGTAGCCATAATGTAGCCTTGAAGGTGGAAGCCACCATCCAAGGACAGCAGGGCAGAAGAATGCATACCCCGAGCCTTCGAGGATTTCAAGGAGCTACCATACAACATTGGGAGGTCGGCCTCTACTCTCTTTTATGTAAAAGAATACACCATTAGTCTAAGCTTTCAGGCTTAAAATACTATATTCCTTTGTGAACACTTTTAAATTAAGGTCTAAAATTATTTTAAGCTACATAGTTGCAAAGCATGTGATCCTGACTTAGCAAAACTTAACATTCTAAGACTGTCGCATCACTGTTTGAAATGTAGTCAAAGAAATATAAAGTGTATAGTAATTTGATATTCCCCACTGTCTATTTGAAAAACATGAACAAAAATCTGCAGAAGTTAAATTTTAGATCATTTATTTTTCTTCTTGAACTCTTATTTGCAGTCTACGTATCTTACAGAATTTTACTCGACATATTTTTATGTTTGAAAGTCTTTTAGTTTATATTATCCAGTGTCTCCACAATACAATCACACACACACACACACACACACACACACACACACAAGCACACACACACACACACAAGCACACACACACAGATGTTTTTCTATTGCTTGTGACCATTAAGTCTTTAAAATTAAAAATTTGTTCTGGATTAAGCTATATTACAAGCTTAATAAATACACATGATCAAAGGAACCTAATTACATTTTAAAACTTTATAAATAATAAACATAAAATTTAAGAAACAACTGGGAAATGCATTCATTAATGAGACGAGTGGAACCATTTTTCGACTAATTGATTGAATATTCCATAGTTGAATACTACTCATTGTTAGAATAAGATGGGGCTCAACTAGTTTCTCTTCCTGTTCACTGTTTTTAAAGAAGTAAGTATTGCCAGGTATGGTGGCACATGCCTGTAACCCCAGCACCCAGGAGGCTGAGGCAGGAGGATCACTTTGAGGTTAGCTGCATAGTAAATTACATAGTGATACCCTGTCTTAAAAAACAAAAAACAAAACAGGAGTTAAGCATTAAAATACTTGTTTATATAAATAAAGAGATGTGTTTTATTCAGCACTGTTATAATTCTTGGAACTCTTCGTGAATTGCGTGATAAAAACCATGAGTGGTGTCATCAAAACCATCTTTAAACTGGGCATGGTGGCACACGCCTGTAATCCTCACACTTGGGAGGCTGAGGCAGGAGGATCATTGCAAATTTGAGACCAGCCTGGGCTACAAACTGAGCTCAAGGCCAGCCTGAACTGCATAGTGAGACCCTGTTTCAAAAAGATGAAAAAATTTTTTTCAAAGGATTTGGAATTCAATCACAGTAGTAATGCACTTTTTTTTTTTATACTGGGAATTAAACTCAGGGCCTTACTCTTGCCAGGCAGGCGTTCTGCCACTGAGCTACGTCCCCAGCCCCAGTAATGCACACTTTCAATTTCTGGGAAATATATCAAAAAGATTGTATACCAAGATCTATCAGACTATTAATTACTCTCATTTCTTTAAAAAGGGGCACTTGTTTAAACTGCTGTTCATAAAAAGCATTGGGAAAAATTCAAACATAAATTTCAGTTCCTCTTATCAGCGTGGCATTTT
>RJWM01035866.1:0-18562 GCA_004363535.1 Dasyprocta punctata | reverse complement strand
GCCCCAGAGACAAGAAAGTTCAAGATCGGGTGGCTATCTCTGGCTGACAGGTGGCTATCCATCCGTGGTGTCACGACGCGGTGCAGGTCTCGCCTGACGGGGTGCAGGTGGGAGCAGCACGCGGCTCGTGGGGAAGCGGGAAGGGGAGAGAGGGTCCGGGTGCTTCGTAGGGGCTGGCTCGAGGTGCACTGACCACCCCCGCGGAAACACATCACCCCTTCAGCCTGCGGGGCCCCGTGTCAGTCAGCTTTCCGTCACTGGGATGAAATACCTGGGCAAGTCGGCTAAGGGAGGGAAGGCTTGCTTCAGTTGGGACCGTCAGAGGTCCCAGTCCATGGTCCCTTGGCCCCGTGGCCTTTGACGAGCACATCACAGGGCAAGCGTCCTCCTCTCGAGACCAGCAGGCCAATGGAAAGAGACGGCGGAGGGCGAGGGTTCAAGCCCCAGTGCCTTCCCATTGCTCTCCCACTGCTCTGCCTCCTACAGTTCTGGCGCTGCTTGGTGGTGCCGCAGGCTGGCAATCAAGCCTTTAGCTCTGGGGAATATTCAAGATGTAAACTACAACAAACCCCACTGCCACCACCTCTCAAGATGGTTTCATCAGCAACCAAGTTTCGCCAAAGCTTTGGCGGACCCACCACAACCAAGCCAGAGCAAGCAGGGTCTGTGGTCAGCACCAGTGGGAGGCTGGGTGGCCCGTGGCGGCGCCATGCACAGTCACAGCCCGGCGGGAGACAGGAGGGCGTAGACCAGACCGCGAGCAGCTGAGAACCAGGGGCTGATTGCCCAAGCCAAGAACGGGAATGAAACGTCCGACGCTCTACCAGTGATGTGCATGAAAACTCTGCAAAGCACAGGACGCCTACCCAGCACGTGAGAGCAGAAGCCTTGGGTGGGAAGGACCTGGGGGCGGAGCTGGGGATTAGGGGAGGGACGAGCGGAGAGCGGAGTAGTGTTCTAGCCTGGGCTGCCCAGCACGCGTGGTGCGTGGCCGAGGCGAGGATTAAACAGGAGTGCGTCACAGAGAGGCTGGATGGGCGGCACGCTGCAGGCGGTGCCGGCAGCTGGGCCTGTGCAGGGGCACGGCCCTGTCCACCACCGACGCCTCCGGACCTGCGGTGTGGAGGGTTCTCGTCCTGGGCGAGTGGTGAGAGGGCACGAGGTGGGGAGGTGAGGGGTCTGGGGGCTGCGTCCTCTCTTCCTCATCTACTGGGCCGGTGGTTGGGACGTGACAGGCGGAGCCGGGGCCTCTGGAGTGCGGCTGGGTGACTTTTTCAGCAGAGCCGCACCCGTTGGTTGAGTGTGCTTGTGGCCAAGGCAGCAAGAGGGCAACGGCCAAGAGAGGCGAGGAGACACCCCAGGAGTCTGCACTGCGGGTGGCGAGGCGGGTGCCGAGGGACGTGTGCCAGCGCCTGGCTGGAGAGGCCTGTGTGGCGCTTGGCTCAGACAGCCCTGACCGTGACTTCTCAGGGTCACTTTCTACGTCAGCATGGTGGAGACACCGAGAAGCACTTGCCCCCTCCGAGGTGTGCTGTACTGGGCCCAGTGCAGGATCGGTTCTCAGAAACCCCTCCCTGCAGCAGCGCGCCGGCCCCGCCTGCCCCTTTGGAATCTAGGTCTCTTGTGTTTTAGCTTGCCTGGTACTGCATCTTCGGAGCACTGCCCCTCTGCCTAGAACCCTGTAAGGAGCCCGCTTCCAGGAGAAACCCACCCAGGATGGCTGCTGCTTCCTAACTGCTCGCACCTTTTCTCGTCTTCCTCGGGTTTCTGTGTTTTGACGTTTGATCACCCGCTTCACACTCGCAGTTCTCTGTGTACTAAGAACTAATTGCTTCACGTGTGCCGAAATCGAGCCAACACAATGCCACTTACTATAGCCATGGGGATTTGTTTACCCCTGGCCACCTCGATGTGCAGGCAGGTTTATCCTGCGTCCACTAATTCAGCCGCTGACTTAGCAGGCGCGATCAAGGGCTTTCCACGGCCAGGTGCAGCACAGACACAGACTCCAGACTCCACCACGGCGCTGTTACCCGCCTCCATCACGGGGACAGATGTCCGACACTGTCAGCGTGTGAGGGGGAAGGTCCACTTCCTGACAGCGTGGAGAGCTGGTCTGCAGCTGGCCACCCCACCGCTGGGCTTAGCGAGGCAGCACATCGTGGTGGGGTGCGTGGGGACCAGCCAGTGCCGCCGCTGGGAGGGGGCTGTCAGGGGCCCTCCAGCCCCATCACGGGGTCCCCCGGGCCCCCTCCCCACACCGGCAGCCAAGCCTTCCACAGGCAAGCCTCTGGGGGAACAGATGACCTGTGGAAGGGCCCTTTGTGGGGCTGTGGGGAGGGTCGTCTGGGGCATCTCGAGGACTGATCGGCTTTGTCCAGGGGGTGACGTGGGGGCCTTTCCGGTGGCGTGCCTGATGAAGCGCCGTCTCGGGAGTGAAGGACCCCGAAGGTGAGAGGAGGGTGGGGATGAAACCGCATTCTCCAGGTGAGATTGGTCTTGAATGCCAGGCCCCAGTTTGTCCCATAGGACTTTAAGCAGGGCTCAGCCTTGTGTTTTAGATTTTGGCAGCAGGGCAGCCTGGAAGGCTGGGGGTGCATGGGAGGCAGCCCTCACAAACTGGCAGGTCCACGGGGGCTAGTGAGGTCAGGTGGTCTGAGGTATCCACGCGGGTGTTTCCCAAGCCTTACAAAGGGGACGCCCATGGGGACCGTGCCTTGAGGGCTTCCTGTCCTCTCTGATCTAGAATCTGCCTCCGGGGCAGGTTGATCTTTTGGACACCCGGCTCTGTAGCTACTACCACTGCGTTCAGGGAAGTAAAGTTTATTTACAGTAAGCCAGCTTATGGTCCTTATTTTAGAGAGCGGACTTGTTCTCTGGATTTTGTGTATCAGTGTGACCTGTGCAACACAGGACATGATATTTTAGAACAGCAGCTCCTTAAACCGCTACTGGGATGGTCAAGGTGACAGCATTTCCCCAGGAGTGCTGTGGTCCTGGGCAAAGAGGTGTCCACGCCGGCGCGGGCCCCCAGCGGCGGGGCTGCTCCTGGCCGGGAGGCACGTGAGCGTCCCTGCTATGGGGAGGCTCCTTCCAAAAGGGGCTGACCAGTTAGACATTACTGGGGTTTGGGTTGCTTTCCTCTCTTTTTGCAGCTGAACTCCAGGTCCTTCTTGTTGTGAACAAAGAATTGAAAGAACTGAGCACAAAATTTATTTGAAGAAGTAAAAGTGAAGAGTGAGGGAGAAACTGCAGAGTGAGCTTGAGCTGAGTAAAGAGAAAAAAGCAAGGTAAAAGCAGACCCTGGAGGAAGCGGGTGGGCATTATGGAGAAAACCATGGCGGCACGCTTTTCTTCACGTCTGTGTTCTTTTGCGCTGTCCAAATCTTGATGAAACGCAGGAGAACGTCTACATCCGGGTCCTGAGAAGTGGTGCTGGGATACCCTGCCCCAGGCCCCTGTCAGGTGTTGGCCTCCTATGGAAAACCGGCTGGAGTTCTTCCGAGAGTCCACCTGCAGGACTCCGGGAGCTGTTGTGCGCATGCGTCTCAGGATCTCCTGGGGAATAGGTCACACGCTCCTTCCCAGCCGGCATCGCCACGCCCTCATCGCCAGCGTCACCCCTGCGCAGTGGGCAGGGCACTAAGAGCCCAGGGCGGTGCTCGTGAGTTAGTGAGTGGGTGCTGGCGCTGGCCTTAGCTTGCCGGGGGCAGGGACCGAGGTCAGCGCAGCCGTGACCCCGCCTGTCCGGAGCGGTTCGTTGGGGACGTCTCTGCGAGTGCATTTTCTGAGTACGGGGAAGGTCCTTTTCTTTTTAAGAGGTATAAAGAGATTTATTGGGCAGAAATTTAAAAGTGCAAACTCAAGAGACGGAGAGGCACCGTACAGTTCGGAGCTGAAAATAATTATGTGGCTTTGGCCATAGAAATCTGTGGAATTTGTGAATCTAGGAAGTTCTGTCTTGGGCTTTGTTTACAGCAAACTGGCTCATTTTACGGGTAACAGGGACGAGTCCCATCAATTTTTTTTAAGTGATCTAACATGTTTTGCATAAAAACATTTTTTGAGCTCAATCTTTTTTTATTAAGTTTATTGGTATAATTTAGATAGACATAATGATCATATTCATCATAGGGACTTTGCATCTGCACGTGGTATATCTTGATTTCTCTTTTTTTCCCAATCCCTTCCTCTCCCTCCAACCCCTCTTCCTCTCCTTATTATAAAGCTTTGTTTCCATTTTATCCTTCTTCTATTGTTTTCTTCTTTTCCTTCTTTTCTCCCTCCTCCCCTCTAGTCCTCTTTCTTTTTGCACAATTTCTTCCTATTTTGTATTATCTATTATACATTTGGTCCTTTTTACTCATCCTCACACTAGGAAGACAATGTGATATTTACACAAGTGTGTCTGATTTGTTTCACTTAAGAGAATGGTTTCAAGGTGCAACCATTTACCGAGAAACATCTCTTTTATACTTCATGGCTGTGTAGAATTCCATTGTATAAAAAAAATTTTTTTTAATCCATTCCTTGGTTGATGGGCATTTAGGTTGTTTCTAAGATCTAGCTATCAAAAACTGTGCTGCACCTGAGTGCACATATATCGCTGTGGTATGATGTTTTTAATTCTTCTGGGAAGATACCCAGAAGGGCAATAACTGAGTCAACTAGGGCCTCTAGTCCTAGTTTTTTGAGGAATCTCCACACTGATTTCCACAGTGGTGCACCAGTCTGAATTTCCACCAGTAGTGGAGAAGGGCTCCTTTTCCCCCACAACCCTTCCAGCATTTGTTATTGGTTGATTTCTTGATAATAACGATTCTTTCTGCAGTGAGATGGAATCTCAGAGTTCTTGTAATTTGCATCTCTCAAATGACCAGTGCTGTTGAATTTTTTTTTCATATTTGCTCTATTTCTTCATCTGAGAAGTCTGTATTCATCTCAGATTACCATTTTTGGATTGGCTCTTTAAATTTCAGGGGGTTTGACTTTTTTCAATTATTTATATGTTCTAGATACTAGTCCTTTGTCTGAGGGACAATTGGCTAAAATTTTTCCCACTGTTGTATTTTTACTCTATTGATGATTTTTTTCATTGTGCAAAACCTTTTTAATAGGATGAGATCCCAGTTGTTGACTCTTTATAATATTTCCCATGCAATCAGGGTTTTATTCATGAAATCTTTGCCTATGCATGTCTTCAAGACTTGTACCTAGTCTTTCTTCCAGCAGATTTAGTGTTTCTGTTTTAATATTTAGATCTTTGAGTAATTTTGATTTTAGTGTAGTGCATGGTGAGAGACATGAGTCTAGTTTTAGTCCTTTCCATGTGGAAAGCTAGTTTTTACAGCACCATTTGTTAAATGGCCATCTTTCAACCCCTTGTTCAAAAATAAGGTGACTGTTATGGATTAAAAATTGGTGGTCAACTTAACACCAGCTGAATTAAATTGGCATGGTGCTAAGTGTAGGTGGTCCACCTGAGGAAAGTTGCCAGCATAAATAGAGACCTAAAGAAGAAGAGCTAGGCATTGTGGGTTCTCCTAAGTGTTGCTGTTTCGAGTCATTGGTTCTCCTGGAGGAGCTTGTCATGCCGGCTTCCCCAATTTGGATTCAGCCATTATCATGGGAGGAGCTCGGGACCTCATCACTGAGAGAGGCTGCGGTTCACTTTGGGGGAGCTCTGCACCTCACCTTGAGCAATGCTTCCTGGCTCCAGAGGGGAAGATGTTTGCTGTTTAATCTCTAGGAGAAGCTTGTCACGCTGGTTTCCTGACCTGTATTTGACTGTTCTCATTGTTGGAGGAGCTCGGGACCTCACTGTTGCTGAGGATGGCTGTGGTACTTTTCAGGGCAGCGCTGGTCCTTATTTTGAGTGTGACTTCTTGGCTCCAGTGTAGAACCCTCAACCTACTGGCACAGCTGCTTCACCCTGCTGGCATGGACTTTCTAGCTTCCACCACTGATCTTTGGCCTTCCCAGTGCAGATCTGTAAAACAGACTGGTGTGAGTCCTTATCATGGGCTCTTAGACCTCCAGTTGGATTTGTGGGAGGCATTGTCATGGGCTCTGGGTCTTCAGCTGGACTCATGCAGGACATTGCTGTGGGATCCAGGCCCTTGGCTGACTATTCTGGGTCTTAGTGTTGTGGACAGATTTCCTGCACTTCCTTGTATTTAACTCTGGGTGACCATCATAAAATAATATTATAAATTCTGTGTCCTGTACGTAATTGTTCTCCTTGCAACTCCTGACTACAGCTGAATATGTTTCTGCATCTTCTAATCCATTCCACTGATCCTTGGGTCTGTTTTTTTCCCCCAGTACATGCTATTTTTATTATGATAGCTTTGTAATATAATTTCAAGTCAGCGATTATGATGTCCTCTGCCTTGCTTTTGTTGCTAGAATTGTTTTTGCTATTCTAGGTCTCTTCTGGTTCCAAATGAGTTTTAGGAATGTTTTCTCTAGTTCTGAGAGGTATACTAATGATATTTTGATTGGGATTGCATTAAATCTGTATAACAATTTTGGGAGTATGGCCATTTTCACTACATTGGTTTTTCCTAGTCATGAGCAAGGGATCTCTTTCCATTTATGATATCCTTTTCTAGCTCCTTTTTCAGAGTACTGTAATTTTCAACATATAGATCTTTTACTTCCTTCGTTAGATTTATTCCTAAATATTTCATTATTTTGATGCTATTGTGAAAAGTGTTGTTTCCCTAATTTCTCTCTGTGTGCTTGTTGTTTGTGTACAGGAATGTTACTGACTTTTGAGTGTTGACTTTGTATCCAGCTATGGTACTGAATTTGTTTATTAAGTCTGCAAGTTGTTTTGGTGAAGTTTTTGGAGTCTTCCATGTAGAGTATCTTGTCATTTGCAAATAATGATAATTTAACTTCTTCCTTTCCTATCCTCATTCCTTTTATTTCTTTTTCTTGTCCAATTGCTGTAGCTAATGTTTCCAGAACAACATTGAGTAGCAGTGGTTATAGTGAACATCCTTGTCTTGTTCCTGATTTTAGTGTGAAAGCTTTTAATTTTTAAGCATTTGTTAGGATATTGGCTGTTGATTTGTCATAGATAGCTTTTATCAGACTGAGATAAAGATATCTATTTCAATTTTCTGTAGTTTTTTTTATATCATGGATGGGTATTGGGCTTTTTCAAATACTTTTTCTGTGTCTATTGAGAAGATCATGTGATTTTTGTCTTTGGCTCTGTTGATACACTTTATTGCATTTATCGATTTACATATGTTGAACCGTTCATGCATTTTTGGGGTGACTCCTACTTGGTAATGGTATATAATCTCCTTGATGAATTGCGGCATTCTGTTTTCCATGATCTTTTTGAGGTTTTTTGCTTAGGTATTTCTCTTGTTTTGATATCAGAGTAATACTTGCTTTTAGGAATAATTTTTGGGAGTATTGCTTCTTTTTCGATTTCATTAAAGTGTTTCCGTAGTAGTTGCTGTATTGGTTACTTTTCTCTTTTTGCTGAGACTAAATACCTGACATCCAAAATTAAGGAAGGAAAGGTTTATTTAGCTCACAGTTTGTGGAGATTTCAGTTCATAGTCAGCTGGCTCCAAGGCAGGGTGGCACGGCAGAGGGTCAACAGTTCATGGCAGTGGTGGATACCAAAAACAAGAGCAAAAAGGAAGGCGCAGAGAGAAGACTGTTTTAGACCCTTACATTGTATGTAGGCTGCCCACCCTACAGTGGGTGTAGTGCTCCCACCCATAATCCCAGCATTGGACTGTGGATCCATCACAAACTCTAGAAGTCCACCCCCATGACTGCATGAGGCTTTGGGGAAACATCCAGACACAAACCATAACAGTGACATTATATCTTCTCTAAATTTCTTGTAGAGTTAAGCAGTGGATCCATGAGAACCTAGACTTTTCTTTGTTGGTAAGTTTTTAATTAGATTTTCAATTTCATTGACTGATATTGAATTATGTAGAATTTTTATTTCTTCTTGATTCAGTTTTGGCAATTCATGTGTATCTAGGGATTTGTCCATTTCTTCTGTGTTTTGCATCTTATTAGAGTATAGGTTCTCAAAGTAGTACTGATGATGTTGTGGATTTCTGTAGAATCTGTTGTGATTTTACCCTTTTCATTCCTAATGACATGAATTTGAGTTTTTTCTTTCCTCTTTTTGATAAGATTGGCTAAGAGTTTATCAATTTTATTTAATCCTTCAAAGAAACAATTCTTTGATTCCTTGATTCTTTGTATTTTTTCTTTGTCTCAATTGTATTAATTTCTGCTCTCATCTTCATAATTTCCTCTCTTGTACAAACTTTGGGTTTGATTTGTTCTTCTTTTTCTAGAATTTTGAAGTTCAGCATTAGGTTGTTTTGTGAGCTCATTTTGTGTTCCTGATGTGAAAATTCACTCCTATAAATTTGCCTCTTAGGACTGCTTTCATTTCATCTGATAAGTTATGGTATGTTGTATCAGCTTTACCACTGAATTGTAGATACTGTTTAATTTCTTCTTTAATTTCATCTGTGACCCACTGGTTGTTCAGGAGGGTGTTATTTAATTTCCATGTGTTTCTGTAGTTTTTGTGGCTTTTTTTGCCACTGATTTCCATTTTCATTGCACTATGGTTAGATAGTATGCATGGGATAATTTCAATTCCTTTGCATTTAATTAAGCATGTTCTATGGGCTGGTATGTGGTCTGTTTTGGAGAATGTCTTATACACTTGAGAAGAATGTGTATTCTGATGTCATGGGGTGGAACACTCTGTAGACATCTATTACGTTCATTTGTTCACAGGTTTGGTTTAGTTCTAATATTTCTTTGTTGATTTTTTTTTTGTCTAGTTAATATGTATATTGCAACACTGGGGTATTAAGCTTCTCCATTACAAATAGTTTTGTGGGACACATCAACCTGGATTAGAGGTTCTTTTGTTTTATGACTTTAAATACTTCACTCCAAGCTGTCCTTGACTTGAGGGTTTGTGTTGTGAAGTTTGCTATGATTCTGAGGGGCTCTCCTTTATAGATGATATGTATCTTTTCTCTATGAGCTTTTAATATTCTGTTCTTGTGCTGAATTTCTGGAATCTTGACTGTTACATAATTTGGTATAGATTTATTTTGGTCATGGCTATTTGGAGTTCTTTATGTCTCAGTTATTTGTATGTCAAATTCTTTAGCCATGTTTGGGAGGTTTCCTGCCATTACTTCTGTGAAGAGGCTTGTTGTGGCATTTGCGCTATCCCTGGCTTTCTCACTGACTCTGATCAATCTTACGCTGTTTTTCTTTGCTTCATCTTGCAACTGTGGGATTGATTTTTCATGGTCCCTTACTGTTTTTAAGATATCTTTCTTTTCGTGATTGCTAACTGCAATCCTGTTTTCTAGCTCTAGTATTCTATTCTTTTCTTCATTCAATCTATTGCGTATACTTTCAGAAGAATTTTTAATCTCCTGAATATCTGTTTGGATCTGTTTCATGGTTTCCATTGTTTTCCTAAGCTCCTCTGTTTTTTATCTGTATCTACTTTAGATTTGTTGAACATGTCTTTCATTTTAATCATTTTTTTTTACAGAGAGGTGATTTTTTTCTATAGCCTCATTCATTTGTTTTTTCACTTCTGCTGTAATCATTTCAAAAATTTCCAGTGATTAACTTCTGATTTCCTCTCTCTCATTGTGCTCTGGCATTGTCCTGGGTGGGCTGGAGGTCTGGGGCTGCATTTTGGTTCTGTGTCTTGTCGTTTTCTATTTTTCATTTTGTTTTGTTTTCTGTTTTGGTGCTTATAGATTTTTTAATGGCAGATAGCTTTATCACTAGTATTGAGGCTCCCCTAGGAAATTGTGGCTCCCCCTAGGAAATGTGTATTTCTTGGACATGTCTCGTAGGTATAGGTGGTTCTTGGTTTTTGATCTATCCCAAGAGCCTACCATCCTAATTTGTTAAGGTTAAGGTTGCTATCTTTTTGGTTCAGCACCCAATCCTTTGTTACTGGACTATGGTGATGGTTATGATTACAGACAATCACAGTGTTGTCATATGAAGGAGAAAAACTGATTACAACATGTATGTCATCCTGGCTAAAGTAGTGCAATTAACAATAACAATAGCATCAAAAACACCCTTGCAACTGACAAACTGTTGCAACTATTAACTTGGTCCCTTTAACCATAGAAGCAAACTCTACAGTTATATAACAAAACCCAACATATACCAGGATCTTGTATGCAATAAGTTTCCTCTTAGTAGAGTGCTTTCACCTTATGTGGTGGGGATTTAAGAGAGACAGGAGACAAAACAGAGAAGTGAATGAAGAAAAATATAGTAGAAACAAAGCTGGAGGGCAAAGGATGATCACTCAAATTTTAGGAAATTGGAGAAAAACTCAGGACAGAAGGAATGAGAAAGCAAAAGAATTTTGAATTGAACCAGAAAGAGAAGCGACAATATTTACTCACATGAAAATATCATAAAATCAAGAGACAGTTGAGGCGAGTGGGAATGAAGATGAATAGAACAAAACAAAACAAAAGGTAAGAAATGTAGTAAGAAACTGAGCAAAATAAAGCAAAACAAAACAAAACAAAAACCCACCACAATGAGGCAGAAAAAGGAAAACCAATCAAACAAACAAAGAAAAAGAAAAATAGTGAAATTCCTCTGGTGTCCACAGCTCTGCGCTGTTATCCACGTTGGATCCCAGTAATGTGCCGTGTGAGCCTGCCCAGTTCGCTGTAGGACTTTGCTGGGTAGGTGCTGATCTCAGCTTCTGGACGTGGGGGCTTGGACTGCTCTCCAGCTGACAACACTCTGGGTGTCCATTTCTCCTTATCACGATTGTCTCTAGGGCCCTCGCCCAGTCGCTGTGGTTCGCTTGGGTAGAGAAAGCCCAGGGTTGCTCCTAGACCCACGTACAGTTGCTCCTTCTGGACCTTGCACAGCTTTCTCTGTCCCACACCATAGCTCCTCTCGCCTGCCTGTCGTGGAGCAGAGGGAATGAATGCCCTGTGCTGCCATGGGACGTGGCTGCATGCCTACTTCACTGCTGGGCCAAGGCCACCCTGCTGGCCACAGACCGTGGGGATTCTTCCAGCTCTTTGCATTTAGGGCTAAGCCTGGCTCTTGGTGACCACCTGAGCGGAGTCCCAGCCCCTACCTGTCAGCAGAATTCCCCTAGACTGCTTCCCAGCTGCTGACAGTCCCCTGTGACTGGATGGCTTTTCCCTGATTTCACTCTGGGTTGTTGGCAGCAAAGTGACCGAGACCTGTCGTGCTGCTGGGGTTTGCCTCAAACCTTTTGAAATAAGATGGTGACCCTGCCCACCTAGTTCTGGTCTGCATGTCTGCGTGCTGGAGGACAGGGTCGGTTCACCTCACTCACCGACCGCTGGCTCTGCGGGGCCCCTCAGGAAGCAATGTCTCGTATTCTTGCCACTGCTTCCAGTTTTTCACTGTCTCGTGCCATCCGTGGTGCCACCAGGCCACCTGCTGTGCTATCAGTCTTTTCATTTATCTTAAAATCAGTTTTCTTTTTCTTTATCAACTAAGTTAATTTATGAACTTAAAGTATCTTTAAGAGACTTGAGGTGTGATGGGCCTAGAAGAAAAGAAGGATAAACAAACCTAGGGAATACTGCTGTGGATAACCTTGGGTAACTTTGCTATGTCCTGGAGTTGCAGTCTCCTTAAAAGTACAATGGTTTTATGATTTTTCTTGTCGTCTTGCCTATCTTTACTTCTTCTATCTTACCTCATTCCACCACTCTCCCAGACTTTTTTTTAAAGGGTGAAAGTGTATTCCAGCTCACAGGTTGTAGCAGTTTCAGTCTATAATCAGCTGGCTCTAAGGCGGGGTGGTAGGGTTGAAGGGAATCACAGAGGAGAAACGGTCCATGGCAAAGCAGGCAGGAGGCCTCCCCCAGACTTTGATCCCTTGTTCTTAGGGTGTGCCGAGGGCGGACAGTATGTCTTCTTATAACTGTTTCAGTTGAGGAGAGGCATTGACACTCCCTGGCCAGGGACCAAAAGACTCGCCCTGACTGATCTAAAGGAGACAAAGGTGGCTCTTGTTGTTGGATGATCATCTTTTTTATTTTTTTCATTTTTTGCGGTACTGGGGCTCAAACTCACAGCCTTGTGCCTGCCAGGCAGGCGCTTAAGCCACTGAGCCAAACTCCTGGCCCGATTTTTGTTTTTAAGACAATGTTGCACTATGTGAACCATCATTTTTTAATAGTCTGGAAAAGTGAACAAAAACATTATCAAGTCACTGATACTTAATCTTCATTTTATTTATTTATTTTTGGAATTGGGAATCAAACTCAGGACCTTGTGCTTGCCAGGCAGATGCTGTGCCACTGAGCTACGTCCCTGGCCTAAGTGTCATTATATAACTATGTTAAATAAGACTAAAATTTACAAGTAGAATATTGGTGAATACTAGTTCAGACATTGTAGAAGTCAGAAAAAAACAGGCAACATTTGGCATAATATTAAATTATTAAGCTATTTTTTCCATGATGTTAACCCAAGTACAATAGGCATATGGGCTCTTTCTTATTTTGTGAAAGAAAGCCGGTGCTCTCCTACTTTAATTACAACAACAGCAAAGGAATACCCTGTGGTTTTTGTGACCATTGGGCCAAACTTTTTACTCTAGGGCTGTATTTTGTTAGACCAGAAGGTCTTTTAATGACTGGCTCTGTTAATATATAAACTCTGAAACAGACAACATAAAATTAGTATATACCACAAAGATAACAAAGTAAACTTTGAATACTTAGCTTGAATACTTATAGGGTTACTTTTTTCTATAGGCTCACCTATACAAGAAGCTACATTTTTACCTAAGGGGAACTTGAAAATACTTAAAAAAACAATGGGAATATGAGAAGAGTGGTTGAAGGACTCCCGGGGAAAGGTCCAGGGGCACTGGGAATCACAACCATTCATGGCAGTAGGCTACAATGTTGCAAGTTATAGAAGTAACTGGAGGGCCAGGAGAGGCTGGTGCAGTGTTTGGAGAACCTTTCTGTAGCTAGCCTAGCTTTCTCTGTTTGAAATATTACTATTACTCCTTTTTCTGGTTATAGTTTCCTGCTGAGTATTTAAATCTAAGTCAAAGAAGACCCATGTCATCAATCAATCAACCAATCAACGTAAGAAAAGCTCCTCAGGGGTCACCTTGAGGGCTGTGTGAAGGAGCCTTTTTGCTCCTTTAGCCTTTTTCCTCTAGCAGTTATGTAATTTGCCAGGGTGGGTCACAATCTTGCTGGATCGTGTGGCTTCCTCTAGAAGCATGGCGGACACGATCCACTTCAGTGATCTTCCTTTCTGCAGAGCTCACACTGGCTGACTCCCGTCCTCTGGGGCCCATCGGTCCCCCTGTTCAGGAGGTTGGGTGACTCACCAGAATTGCAGGTCCCTTTAGGGGGTTCCTGGCTGACCTTGAAGGGCAAGGGCCAAACTATTGGCTGTCCTCACAGCCCCATTATCTTTTTTAGCTTTGGTCTCTAAGCCCTGGTTATTGAACACCCAGAAGGTTGTTACACCAGCACTGAAATGGGAGCATTACATTTTGGTCTTAACTATTATAATCCCTTTTGAATACTGCACATCTTGAAATATAAACTACAAGTAGAGAACCTCTTTTATTAACCATGGTGTAAAGTTAACAACCATGGCATGACTTTAAGGGGTATTCTGCCTATGCTGTAGGAAATGACCTACCCTCTTAAAGTAGTACTTAGGTTGTCTTTTAGAAGTCATGTTTTTGTAGAATGTTAACAGATAAGTTATAAGTTTTTACAAGGAAAATGTAAAGTCAAAAGCAAACACAGCATTTTAGGGTAATAATTATGATAACATTATTCTATCAGAACCACTAGATTCCTTTTTATTACCTCTAAAAATACATTTAAACTCTTATTTTAGTGTAAAATAGCAACAGGTTACATTTATCCAATTACAAAATATTAAATGACATACATTTTTTCTTAAAATTTCCATTTAAAAAAATAAAATGCCTGAGTGGAATGTACTTGTTTATAGATGTGCTTCTGAGGCTGTTGGTGCCCAGTCTTTAATCGTTGGAGTGACACTGCCTTCGCTGTTCAGTTGTGTGTAGGCACATCTAACTATCATAATGCAGTTACACAGCGGTCACATGAACAGAAGCCTAAAGAAGTGTGTCATCATAAACAAGTTGCTTGAGCACACCAGTATGTAAGATATTCCCCTGTCTTGTATTTTAGAGGGCTTATACACTTGAGGAACGTAAATACATTTAATGTACCAAGAGCTGAGCGATAATTGGCGTTCCAGCGGCACAGGAACCTTTCACGTGTGTTAAGTTAGTCTGTACAGAGGAGGCCTTCTGCAGACCCCTGCGCTTCCTGTGGTGGAACCTCTGCAGAGCCACACCCCTCAGCATCCCCCTGTCTGCTATGGGCGATTTGTGCAGTTCTGGTATTTTCTCCTAACTGCTGATGCCTGGTTCTGGGGGACTCGAAGGGATCCGAGCAAACCTTGTGCTATGTCTGTGGGGTGCCAGAGTCAGCTGACACTCAGGGCTGCAGGTTGTCAGTCACATGGAAAGGAAGAACCGGGACAAGCAGTGGGCTTCAGAGTGCAGCGCTCTGACTGTCCCTCTCCACAATGGAAATGGGCTGTGGGGGTGGGGTGCCGGGGGGATGGGCAGCGTGAAGAGTTGGGACCTGTGCCCCGCTGAATGGGGGGATCCTGGCTTCTCCCATCATACAGTCGGGCAACTTGAAACCGAGGCTGGGTCCCACGGTTCTGCAGGTCGGAGAGCTCCGTTACTGGCTCTGTATTGGTGATGGGCTGTAGAGGAGCTGTGGTTCCTGGTATGGGCATAAGGGGCCAACTATAGTGAGGCCGGCAAACCCTGAGGCAATTCAACTTATGAAAACTGGTTTCTGGAAGTCAACTTTGAGCCAAACCACTGGGTGAACTTGAGAATTCTCTGTGTGTTGTGACAAGGGCCACTGGCCTCCCAGAAACCCAAGCCAAGCCAAGCCCTGGAGGCCATGGGAAACTCGGATGCTCTGAGGTAAGAGGCATGTATGCTGGCCACCTGGGCTCCAGATGTGATTCCGGGATCATCTGTTCACCCTTCACAGTGCCACTGTTAATGCAGACCAACTGTTGGGAGGTCTTTCATGGTTGTGTCTCCATGCAATTCTAGCTAACTCCTGGCTAACTGTGTCTCTTCTGAGTTACAAAGGCCCCCATGTCAAGATTGCAGTGCCCAGGGCGGGGCACCTAGGGCTCTTCCCTCGTGTGGAGACCTCTGTGGTCTCACGGCGTGGTCTGCCCCCAGGAGGCGGCCCCGCAGTGAGGGAAAGGCATGATGGGGGCAGTCAGCCAGGTACCTGCCTGTGTGCTATCCTTGCTACTTAAGAGCTGGCGCCCCAAGGGTAAGTCATTGCCCCTCTCTGAGCAACTATTGCTGAGCCATAAGATGGTGCTGGGGTGGACTCAGCCCTCTGCTCTGTGCCGTCTCGGAACACTTTAGTTCTCGGCGGTATCCTCCCGGGTGGTGGCAGTCACCCCCTCCCTGTTCCCGGCCTGGCTCAGGGGCTCAGGATCTCCGTGCAGACCCCAGACAGCCGCTGTTCGTCTCTGGTGTGGGCTGGTGGGGGAGGGCATCACCCGAGCCTACTCTCTTGGCCAGCTCCGAGCTTTTGGCAGGAGATAGATGATGGGGGCAGTGTAGCATTCTCCAGAGTGCAGTCTTCATCAGACCTAGCACGGCTAGCCTGGCTTGAGTGGTTAGTCCCCAGTCCAAATCCTCCTCCATGGAGCTTCCCCTGGGAAGACTGAGGCTTCCACATGAGGCAGAGCAAAGCAGACCAGCCCGGTGCTGAGCCTGGGTCCCAGCCCACCCTTAGGGCTCCACTGCTGTGTGGCCAGGCTGGCAGTCCCGCCCTGACTGTGCTTGGCAGGGCTCCTCATGACTGGGGAGATTGTTTCCTTCTGGCGCTTCTGGTGCAAGGTCCTGTTTACAGGTGATGGCGATTAAACTTCTCTGGAAGGCTGCTGCAGAGGTTGCAATTTAAAATGTGACTGGGGAGTCAATAAGCCAATCACAGTGGTGAAAAATCTTTTTCTGAGCTCCTTGCAAAGCTGGGTTGCTTGTTGCTTCACCGGCCAGCTGAGGAGCTCACACTCTGGGGCTGCACTAGGGGGCCGGTGGAGGCCAAGTCTGAGGTTTCCCCTGTCTCCTGAGGGACTCCTGCTCTCATTTCTTAGCCTCTTCCCATTACCTGATTACCACACTAATAAATCCTTCTGTTCCAGTCAGTCATCTCCAGGACTTAAATCTACCTAATACTTGCCCTTGTCTCTCAAGTAGAAAAACAGTTGCTAAGTTCTTGCGTTCAGGTGTTGGACAGGGTCAGGAGTAAGGAACATGTTTGAGCCACATGAGAGCTGTTTTGCCTCTTTATAACCACATGCTAACAACGCTGTGGATTCAGTATTAGTGCTGACATTTCCTACAGAAGGTACACGTCTTCCCTTGCTACATAGCAAAATTTCCTAAAATGCTGTCTTAAAAAAACGAAAAAACGCATCTGTTCAGCATCTGCTGGGTGGCTCTCCTGGTCTGTCCTAGGCCAGCCTAACCTCAGCTGGGGTGGCTCGCACATCTGTGGTCAGGGGGAGTGTTGGCCCGCCGTGGCCTTGCCCTCAAGTCCGGAAGTGTGCCGGCTGCGGGTGGCTGTGGGTCCTGGCCATGCCTCTCTCCCATGGTGGCTGGCCCAGGCTTGTGCTGTGGTGGGGCAGAAGCTTCTGAGAGCAGCAAGTGTAGATGGTGAAGGTCTCTCTGAGGTCTAGACTCATTGCCAGTACAACCCCACTTTGACAAAGTGAGACCCCAGGGCCCCCAGAATGATGCCGATTGCTGGAAAGGACAGTGGCCACTTTTGTCACCTGCCACACAAGACAGCTGAGGTTCTGAGACTCATCTCCTCCCAAGGCCACAAGGCTGGAATTGAAAACCAGCCCTTGGTTTCTAAATACTGCATGTGATGGGCAGCCCTGGCAGGGAGTCTCCACAGTGAAAGCAGAGAGAGAGAGAGAGAGGTGCTCAGCTCTAACCGAAGAATCCAGAACGTGGGATTTGGTGCAGCGATGGCGGACGAACTGGGAGTATGGGGGCAGAGGGCTGTCAGAGCACCGTCTGTCACACGCGCTCACCTTTGTGTGTGTTGTGTCCTCTTTGAGTGTGGGGCAGATCCCCTGTCCCTCCTGGGGTAAAGGGCTCCTGTGTGCATTAGGCACCCCCGCCTCCTCCATGGACGCGTGCTTGTTCTTCCATCCTTATTTTGTTGGGTCAGGTGTGTGTGCGTGTGTGTGTGTGCGTTCTATTAGATGCTGTGTTTCACCCCTTTGGAAATAATGAGATTTCAAAGGACATATTTGGGTCAAATGGATTCCCATCGGCAGTTCTCAAAGCTCATATTTACTTCCATATTTCTAGATAATATGCGGATGCTGTTATGTCTTGCTGGATCAATTTCTAGCTTGTCTATGGGCTGCAGAGGGAGAGGTGACTTGGCCCTCTGTCAGCTTCCCGCCCTGGCCCGTCCCTCAACCTCAGTACGCTTCCTTCACAACTTCTGGTTAAACCAATGGTCAGTTTTGCGTTACCATGACAATAGATTATATTACCGTTAGATGAAGAGGAGGCTGGTTTCCTGCACTCAGTGTGCTCGTATTTCCCTTTACTTGGATTCCTGTGTGCTCATCTCTTTTTTTCCCCTAAATGTTTTACTAGATCAGTTAAGTGTGAATCAGTGCTACTCTCCCAATATCAGGTTGGCGTTCTGTCATTCCCTGTCCTCCTGGCCCTTCCTGCATGGGCTCTGGCGCTGTGCGCTCTCTGCTCTCCTTCCCTGGCCCGTGACCCCGAGGGTTCCCTTTGTAACGGTCCTAGAATGGAGTCTGGTCTCCTGACATCATTTCCTGCTTTACACTACCATTTTGCTGAAGCATGTGCTCTAATAACTTTCTAAGAATTGGTGCATGAGATAAAATTTTTGGGTCTTTGCACATTCAAAAATGTTCCTTCCAGACAGATTTTGAGATGTGGGTTTTTGTGAAAGTGATTCACTGAGAAAATACTTCTAAGAGATTCTTCCAGGAACTAAGCATAGATACCATTTCGTCCAGCTATACCACTTCTGGGTGTTTTCCTGAAAGAATTAAAGACAGTATGCTATAGTGATAAATGTATACCCATGTTTATAGAGACAATTCACAATAACCACTCTGCAAAAAGAGTTTAGACACCCATTAACAGATGAAAATTGATAAAGAAAATGTGATATAGCTACACAGTGGAATATTTCTCAGTCATAAATGATGAAATCATGTCATTTTCGGGAAAATGAATGGAAATTGAAGACCATCATATTAAATGAAATTAAGCAAACTCAGAAAGTTTCTCTCATATGAGAAACCAAATAAATAAATAAATAAATAAATAATCAAGTAAATAGAAAAATAAAAACAAAGGAGAGATGACAGT
>RJWM01035865.1:0-18579 GCA_004363535.1 Dasyprocta punctata | reverse complement strand
GGTGCCGAGATGAGCCCCGCTGGACCTGGCTGGCCAAGGGCAGTGTCTGTGGCTCTCGTGGACCAACTCCCCTGTCCCCCACTCTTCCTGGTGGAGGCTTCCCTGTGCTTAGATTATTTTTCTGTGCTTCCCCTTGTTTTCCAACTGTCGTTCTTCCTGTAAGATACTCTCCTCACTTCTGCTTTTAGCCTTTCAGGCTGTGTTCCAGAAAACAGTTATCTGCACAAATGGCCCTTTTGTCTCTGATTTCCGAGAGCAATTGTGTGTTTCCTGTGGTGCTTCTCAGAGGGTGCTGGCATGATCACTTTACATATTTCCTTTGCCAGCTAGGCCAAGTGACATGTGGGGAATTGCATCATTTATTTGTTATGCCCCTAGAGAGGAGCACAGTGATTGGCACAGCATATCTGATTCATCAATTGTTGATGAGTGTGTGACTGACTGTGAGCTGTATTTCAGATTGATGGGGCAACCAGCACAGTATACAAGGACCTTAAACAGCTTATCAACTGGACCTCACTTTGCAAACTAAAATGCATTTTGCTGTAAGCAGCATGACTGTCAGTCCTGGAGTTGCTGGGACTGTCACCAACACATCCGTTGTCTCAGAGGTGACTGGTTGTGCGCCCTGCTGAGCAAAAGTGCTGGCAATTGCATGGTGGCTCATGTGTCACCTTGCACCACGCCGTCTTCTGTCTTGCACCTGTTAACTTCTTGTACACTCGTCTTATTTTTTGTAATTTAGGCATGAGATTGTGTTGTGGCTAGGAAATATTCACTGTGTATGATTTCAGTTCATCAAACTTTATATCCAGAATATTTTCATTTATTTACATGTTTTACATATCCTTGAAAATAATATGCATTCAGCATTTGTTAAAGTAGGTGTTCTGTAACTCCCTACTCAAATTATTCAAATCTTCTATATCTTATTTACTGTTTTTATTTTCTTAGTTCTATCAGTTACTAAGAAAATTAGTTTAAATCTCCTATTTTCCTGGATAATGAATATGAGTAATTTATCTGAAAGCATACGCAAATTTTTTAAAGTATTTTTTCATGAACTATTACTTGGTACATCTAAATTTAAATTTTTTATTTGTATTTTTCTGCTAATGAGAAATATTTGCAGTAAAGTATCTGTATTCAATTTAAATCATGTTCTCTTGCTTTATGCAACCCATTTGACTTATCATGTTTAGTGTTTGTAAATCGTATATTTTTATATAACTTTATTTCCAGGACAACCTTTTTAGTCTGTTTATATGCACATGGGAGTGAAACTGAATAAAACTGATATTTTATTAATGGGAATAAAACTGTCATCTTGTAGAGTGATTTCTTTTTATTCTGGCTCATTAATATTGATTATTTACTCTTTTCTCTCCCTTTAACATTTTGAGGTTATGTGCGTGAGTTTTATATCTATAGATCTATAATTATATATTACATAAGTATGCACACTTTTCTTTTTTCAGGTTGTCTTGGGATTTTGTGTCTCTCAATACACCCTTCTGCTCTGGCCTTTCCTCGCCACTCTTTTTGAAAAACCACCTGAGCCCACGTGAGAGCTCGTGACACCATTGTGTGTCATCTCCTTTCTTTTCTGTTTCTCCTCTTTATTTTCCTTGCTTATTTCTGGAAACTTCCTTTGAAACTATTGTACAGTATACAGTGGGGTTTTCAGCTGTGTCTAATCAGTCACTAACTTTGCCCATTAACATTTTTAGTTAGTATTTCTTTTATTCCTTTTTTGAAATTAAGTTTATTGATGCAATTTAAGCATGCACAATGATCACATTCATCATAGGAAATTTGTACCTGTACATGATATAGCTTAGTTCCTCTTTTGTTCCCAATTCCCCTTCTCTCTCTTTAACCCCTCTTCCCCACCTTATTTACAGAGCTTTGTTTCCATTTTATCCTTTTTTTCTCATTTTTTCTTCCCCCCATTCCCCTTAATTTTTTTTTAAATTTTTTTAAAAAATATTTTATTAATAATAGAAGACAAGACAGAAGAGAATCCCCCATACTTGCTACACTGCCCGCTGTAAAGTGATGCTTCGGTTGCTGACCAGAGGCCTGGCCGAATCTACAAAACAAAAGTTGGTTGATGTTCCTTGGTTGCTATCAATTTAGCCAGACCTCTGAAACAGCAGGTTGCTGACGGGGGTGGGGGGGTGGTGTTGTCCCTGATTCCAAGCCCGAGCACCAGTGCTGCTGGGGCCGGGCGGGGGGCCCGCGAGGAGCCCCTCTTGTTCTCCTCCAAGGTCCTGGGTTCAGGACCCTGGAAGGCAGTCCATGTTTAGTCCTGATCAGTGCCTGCACCGCTCAGGCCGGCTCCCCTTAATTTTGAACAATTACTTCCTAATATCTATTACACACTTTGTTTCTTATTTACGCTTTCAGGTTCTTACAGCAGAGACAATGCCATATTTACACGTATGTGTATGATTTATTTCACTTAGCAGTGTGGCCTCAAGTCCATTCATTTAGCTAAAAATGTCTCAAGTTTATCCTTCATTATGGCTGAGTAGTATTGCATTGCATATAAAAAAAACCCAAATCTTTTTTTATCCATTCATTGTTTGATGGGCATTGGTTTGTTTCCAAAATTTAGCTATTCTAAACTGTGCTGCTGTACACATGTATGCACATATATCTCTGTGGTTTGATGCTTTTAATTCTTTTGTGATGATACCAAGAAGAGGAATAGCTGGGTGGAATGGAACCTGTAGTTCTAGATTTTTAGGAATCTCCACTCTGACTTCAGAGTAGTTTTACCAGTCTACACTTCCAATAACAGTGGAGAATGTTCCTTTTTCCCCACAGTCCCATTAGCATTTGTTGGTGGTTGACTTGTTGATAATAACCATTTCTTCTGGAGTGAGATAGAATCTCAGTTTTAATTTGCATATCTCAAATGATCAGTGATATTGAATATTTTTTATGTATTCATCTGCCATTTGTACTTGTGAGAAGTATATCTAGTTGTGAACAGTCATCAATTCTTTTACTCATAATATCTCATTCTTTCTGAAATTTATTTTTTCCTTGGGATTGATGAATAGAGTGGTCTCCTTATATTTTGGTTTTTATTGAATTACACTGATGATAGGAATCCATGGAAGATTCTGACTGTTCTCTATGTTTCCAACCTTACATTTACCCCCCTTTTCCTTTCTATGTGTGTCTCATTATTTTTCACTGTGTGCTGGTCATTTTCAATGCAAATGGTGTAAAGAGGAGGGTGTTCCTATACTTCAAGAGACTTCACATTTTCTTCTGGTAGGCTCTCAGAAGCACTGCTGCCTGGGATCAATCAGTCCAGTTTCAAAACGTGAGATTTTTTGTTGGGGAACTTTAAAGCCTGCAAATTCATGCCCTTCCCAGTCCAGTGTGATTGCTGGTGTGAGCACAGCTGGGATCCAATCTGCTCTGAGAAGTCACGTTTCACAGAGTCTTGCTCTCTGCGTCCCATTCCCCGTGATGTCTTCAAGTAGACTTGGTCTTTGCATTTTCCTCTTGGGAACTGGGTCTGGGTCCAGGTAAAGTGGCAGCAGAGGCTGGGCTGTGAGCCCCGGCCTCCACCTCCCCACCCGGGGTCTGCATTTGTACCTCTTCCCCGTGTCCTTTGCACTGACACCTTCAGGAAGACTTCACAGAATGTCCTTGCCAGATACTCTGGCTTTCCTCACCAGGGAGAGTGTTTTACGGTAATTCCTCCCAACTGTGGGAACTCAAAGTTCTGAGTCCCTTGGACTTTTCTTCTGGAGCCAAAATCCATCTCACTCATCTTTGCATCCAGAGCATGGAGCTTTGCAAAGCAGGACTTCACTATACATTTACTGAGCTGAATCAAACTTTGAGAAGTCTAAAAAACTGAAGAGAAATATGTGCACTGGTGAGTTGCAGCTTTTACCTTACCTTCACTTTGTGATTTCTAAATTAACCCACATTAAATTCAGATGGTTTATAATATAGACAAAAGACATGAGAATTGATTTTTTAAAAAACCATAAAATATTCTTCACTGAGCCACATTTCAATAATGAGATAAAATCATTTATCAGGTTTTAGGCAAAGCTTAATGTCAGACCATAAAGAAGAAAATAAAATTTTAATACAGTGAAACAAAGCATTTTATAATGCAGAGCAAGTGGCTTATTTAATGGTTCTACTAACTGAGTATTTGGGGCTCTGGGGCTGTCCTGAGAGTCAGACAAGAACGTGTTCCCACTCACTACCTCCTGTGTGTGTCTGCCAATGACCTAAGTGAGTGCTGTGACAGTATGATTTAACAGAAAGCAAAGTTTCTGAAAGCCAAATTTAAACTCCAGATGTATTATCATATAAGCGCCTTTGGCATCAAGTACCAATATGCACTACGATCAAACATTTGTTGGCAAAAAGCACAAAGCCAAATTTAACAGGTGCCGGCTCCATTTGGCACCTGAACCAACAGTCACTGAGGCGCGTGGTTCAGAGCATCCTTTTTTGTTGGGCAGAACTGAAGGACATCACTGCCATGTGGGACCCAGCAGTGGTGTCATGACCCTGAGTGTGGCCTCCGAGCACATTTTTGGCCACCATAATGTAAAATGCTGAAAGGCGAACCAAGCCCAGGCTGGCAGCAAGACCACTGGGCTGAGGGAAGGGCATCAGACAGCGGGCGCCAGTTTTCCTTCGTATTTCACCTGACTGTTTTATTCTCCTTCATTTTACAAGGTTGATGAGAAGCTGGCACAGTGGTCCTGTCATGTTTATTTTTGCAACAATACACAAAAATGGCATGTCTTTATTAACCCGAGGAGTGTGTATAAAACTACGTGAAGATGAAAGTTTTTTAATTTTGTCCAGATGGGTACTCTACCCTTCGAATGCAAATGTAAGTAACATTTCCATGCTTCCCTAGACTCAAACAATTCCTGGCCAGTGCACTGGGTGATGATTCCAGGGACGACGTTTAAAGATGGAACTGTGGCACAGATTCCAGTGGACCTACATAAATGACTAACAACATGGTGGCTTATTATGACACTGGGATGTACATCAGCTGTTATGTGAAGACTAAACACCATTTTAAGAGAGATGAAACGTGCCAGTGGTGGGAAATCACCCAGCCCTGTTTGTGATCCAGTTCCACCTAATGTTGAGATGAAACCGAATTCGAGCCCCGCATGCCTGTGTCTGGCATCTGCAGGTCACGAGACAAGCTGGCAGCGAGACGTGTGTGAGAGCACAGTTTTGATGCAGGGTATGGAGATGGATTATTAATGGTGTAATGTTTTCAAGTATCTACTTTCACTGAAACTTGGGCCTGGGCTGTGTGCAAAATGTCCCTGTGAGTCCTATATACAAAGCAGTTCTAGGTCAGGCACAGGAAGGAAACCCAGGCGGGCACCAGATGGAGGAGCCAAGTGCAACTGTATCTACCAGGCAGGGCTGATGCCCTGCAGGCCTGGCTGCCATCCTCCGTTTCACTTTGCTTAAGAAGAAACCAAAATAGTTTAAAATGGAAGCCCTGAGATCCTTGGAAGCAAAATTTAAGTGCATGAATTATTCAGATCATGGAGTGAAGACCAGATTTAAAAATCATCTGTTGATTTTACATATCGCAGTAAATATGGCATATATATGGGCTACATTCCATTTTATAGCCCTAGATTTATGTCTCTTTTGGATTTGTCTCTGGTTTTTTATCTGTAAGTATATTTATGGGTGACACTTGCTTATCATTCACCTGGTGGTAGAATATATTATTACTAGAATTCTACCAATGGATTATCAAATTGTACCTAAGGCATGTTCTGTGCTGTTGCAGAATGACCTCCATTAATGAATTCAGAAAAATAAAAGGCACAACCATCACAGAATTCAGAATAAAGCTATAACATTTGATAATACTTTACAGTTGATATTCAGCAAAAGCATTGTACTCTTTAGGGATCTAGGTAGTAACCATTCAAATAGACATTTCTTTTCCTACCCTAATATTCCATGATTGATGTGATTAAAGAAATCAATAACAGAATAATTGCATGCACACCTAGAATGCAAGCGAGTCTTCCTTTCGGCTGGATTGTGCACACCAGTGACTGTAAATCAGATCTGAAGGTGTTTTCAACTCTTCATACCTCATTGAACACTACTGGGACACAAGCATGATCAGTGAAAACACTGAAGTTCTTACAAAAATACCAATATTTGCTTTCACAATTCAAAATAAATGGCACTACTTTGTGATGGGTTAATTTTGGCTGAAGATATAATAAAGAGACAATTATTAGTTCATTAGACACGGATGCACAATTAGTTAATACCATTTCTGTTAGTGGGAATACCAACAATGTAGGGTAAACGTAGAGGACAGCATTAAAATGGAAAATCCTTTTTGGAATAATTGTATATTTTGAGGCAAATTAAGGTAAAGGCTCACAAGACAACATTTGCATGCTTTTGTTTGTTCTGTAGTACTGCGGATTGAACCTAGGACCTTAGGCATGAGCTACACCCCCACCCCTTTTTATTTTTTGTTTTGAAGCAGGGTGTGGCCTACAGGCTGGACTGAATTTTGATCTTCCTGCCTCAGTCTTCTCAGTAGCAGGGATGGAAGTCGCATTCTTTATGGGGCTTTTCCACAAGCACACATTCTTCACAGCGAAGGCCGGTCGTGCTGCTAGGCAGGCCCAGCGTGGAGACTCTGAAGGGCAAGCTGCCCATGCTGGCTCCCTCCGGTCCCCTTTCACAGTGAAGCCTGTTCCGTGAGAGGCCAGGATTCCATGGGCCAAGGGGCAAGGACAGAGCTGGGGCCTTGGGACAAATGGAGCCCACAAGGTCAAACTGCTGCAGGGTAACTGAGTTCTTCACTGGACCGTCACACCGGAGAAGCCCAGCAGGTGAAAGGGTCAGTTCGCTTACACACACACCATCTGAACACTCCGTGCGATGCAATCTGAAATACCTAAAATGACACCCAAATGTAACGGATGGAAAAGCCTGCCGGAACTAAACAGGACGCTGTCCTAAGGGGAAGCACTTGTCTTTGGATTAGCACAGCAGGCCAGCAACTGTTCCATGAAACACTGAAAGCTGCTAAGAGGACTCTCATGGTTTGGACTCACCCAAGGGCTCTCTGCAGGCTCCTCGGAGGGGTGGGCAGGAGACCCTTGCACGCCTGGCCCCAGCTCCTGTCCACAGCGAGCCTTGACTGGTCACCATGGAGTGTGGTGGACAAGACAGCGTCATCTGACTTAATATGTAGAGAAATCACATCATACAATTTTATTCATAAATGTACATTTGAAACTATGCTGTGAACGGTATGCCTTTAAAAAACATTTAAAATTTATATATATATACACACACGCATATATATATATATATATATATATATATTTCTTAAAAATTCAGTGGTTTTGAGGTAGTGCGTTAGAAGAGCCCCTGAGCATCGAGGACGTGCGGCTGAAACGCGCCAAGAGGTGAGGGACTCTGCAGGGGCCGTGAAGCGGGATCTGCCAGGCAGCAAATGGAGCGCTCACTGCGCTGCCCGGCATGGGCCTTGTGCGGCTCGGCCAGTTTCACGCTAGTCTGTGGCAAAGGCTTTCAGAGAAGCATATATTAATGTCAGAATCTGTGCTCGAAGGCATTTATTTAATCTGATCTTCACCATGATTTTTATCTCTGTCATAGCTTCACGTCTGAAAGCTTCATTCAAGATTGAAACTACAAAAAATATAGAGAAAGTAAGGGAAAAGGTGTTTTGCTGGTGACAGTTGCACGTTCATCACAATATTGAGTGTTTTAAAGCTGATTAAATTGTTGAAAAGAAAGACATTGGGATTGCCTGTCTGTTCTATTTTGCTCCCCCTTGCTGAATTTATCTTTTAACCCTAATTGTTGATTTCTGTATTCTGCTGTTTTTCAAGAGCTGAAATCATCATAGGAGTGGAGCATTCCTTACCCAAAATGATTGGACCCAGGGTGTTTTGGACTTTAGATCCTGGAAAATCCACACTTAGGTGAGGAGCTGTGCAGAGGATGGGACCCAAGTCCAACACAAAATTCCTTGTGCTCCAAGGTGCTGTGCACACAGAGCGCCAAGGGAACTTTGCACAGCATTGTCAGTGCCAGCCGGAGGTCAGAAGGGGGGTCCCCAAGGGGGCGCCTTGGTGCTGCTGGTAGACTGGGGCCCCAGGGCCCCAGCCAGGGTATCTGAGCTGTTTGTGGTTTGGAAACAAGGTGCTGCTGTGGCCCAGTGTGTCCCTCAGCAGACGTGGATAAGGACGGTGTGGCGTTTACACACAATGGAGCCTGCCCCTGCCACTGAGGAGGATGAAATGCAGTCGTCTGCAGGAAAACAGCTGCCCCTGGGGGCCATAATCCTGAGCACAGTAAATCAGCCGCAGCAAGGTAAGTATAGTGTGGTTTCTCCTACATGAGAAACCTAAAGTAGAAGTAAAGATCAAAATAAAAGATAGCAATAGGAAACGGGGTGACGGATCTTTTGTGGATGGAAAAGGGACCTGGAGAGGGAGGGAGAAGAAGAGGGAAGGGGACGTGAAAGAGGCAGAGTTTGTCACGGGCACGAGGCAGCTCCCGTGCGTAGTCCGGAAATCCCGCAGGAGCTGCCTCCTGTTTGTCTGCTAGGAGCTGGGCCCAGCTGTGCCGCTGCTGTGTTCGCGTGTCACCGCGTGGGCTGAGGAGCCAGTTAGAAATGTGCATCCTTGAACAGGACGTGGGAAGCTGAATTTACAGGTTCTCCGAACCTCTCCTACATGGTCAGCGATGAGAAGCCCAGTGGTGGGGGAAGAGATTGTGAAAGGCCAGGGTCAGGAAAGTTCCTTCGCCTGAATCGAAAGGTGTGTGAGTTGCACACTCAGTTTCGTGCGCACCCGTTCTTCCGAAACCACCCCGGAGGACCCTAACCAGAGCGCGTGCTGTTTACGTGGTGGAGCTTCATGGACTTGCTGCAGCTCAGGAAAACACTTCTGTCATAGAACTCATAATATTTAAGGCTTCAAGTTTAGAAATGCTTAATAAAATAATACCGTTTCATTGTATTTCAGAAGTAAATTTATTTTTATGCTGCATAAAAGTGCCACTCAGTGTTCCCTGTCAAATGTAGGTGAGTGTAAAATCTGCATAATGCTACCTAGAAAACACATGCACTACACACAATCTTCCAGCTCCTGCCTCGGGCTGCAGGCCGCTCTTAGAGTTCCATTTATATAATCCTATTTATTTCAGTAGACATGACTTCAACTCATTCCTAAATTGGCATTTAAAATAATAAGATAAATGGAGACCTGCTAATTTCCCTTATTCATTTTTATCAAATGAAAATCAACCACAGAAGTCACCTGCATGGCTTCATTATTTGAAAGGGTCTTGGTTTTCTTACTCTGGGTGAAGCTATCAGACTCCTTTCCAAAGAGAAAAGCCGACCTGCAGGGGGGAGTTTCATTCTCTATGTATCCATCTGATAATTGCATCAATCCCAGAAATAGCTCTGCACGGTGACCAGTGAGACAGATGAATCGATTCTTGTTGTCAAGCAGCAAACAGCACAGAGATTTCACTGTAGCCCCTGAAGTAATCCTTAAAAATGCCACTTGGTGGGAGTTTGGAAATGAAGCTGTAATGACCATGACACTGTTGAGATCTCCGCTGTGCAGGAGGCTAAGGGTCCAGAGGGACTGTGGCGGCATGCCAGCTCGGGTCACAGGACTGACCTGGCTCTAGCACAGCCAAGGTGTGTCCTGGGCGGGAGGGGGGCTCCTGCTGCCTGCTGTGGAGGGGGTGGGGCCCTGGCACCTCCCTGGGCACCGTGTCCTCTTTCAGAGTGCCCGTGTGCTTCCGACTTCTGAAATGAATTCGTACTCCACACTCAGTGCATGAGGAGGTGACCTGCATACCGCACACCACTGAACCAGGACAGGGCCCAACAGGAAGCCCTAAAATGAACTCGGGTAAGTGAATAAAAGTGACATTACTCGAGCCATGTGCATATGGCCAGAACAAGCTTCCCCCAAAGCACAACACGGAGCTTTGTTCTGCGACTTCCCTGTGGCTGCTGTCCCTTGAGCGTCTCAGGATGTTTACAGGAGCACCAGCACCCAAGGGCACCTGTGACCTCCCCAAATGCAGGGCCCATGGCCCTTCCAGAAGGCTCTTAAGCCCGAGTGTGGATGGTGTTCCCAGGAAGCAGACCCATCAGTTGCTCAGGGGCACACGGTTTGGAGTTAGGCAGGGCTGCGGTCTGGGGCTGTGTGCTGTCTTTGGGTTGCAAGGGTGACTGTCGCCAGCGCTTGGCCAATGTTAAAATCGAGCATGACGATCTGAACTCAGCCCTGTAAACTCATTAAGGAATGATCATTTTCACAGGACAGCTTTTTGAATGTAGTACATGCCCTATAGGCAAGGGAGGGTGATTTAAAACAAAATTTAAACTGTTACAGTTAGGAAATAGGCTTTTAAAATGGATTTGGTTAAATTATGGACACTTGAAACTTGGGAATGAAGGGGATGCTCAAATTTTTCAGCCTACAAAGGGTTTTACTCTAGACTCTCACATAATCTGCTCACCGTAGAATAAAAATGAGCCATCAGATACCGGAAACTTAACTTGAGCTGCAAGAAACCCTGGATTGTCCAGCCTAAGCAGAAGACCCAGTTTACCTCTGGCTTCCCGTTTCCTGCTGGCGTTCGTGATGGGCTCAGAGAGGGACGCCGAGCTGCTCCTGACCTCGGGCACCCGGCCCGCCTGGTGTGTCCAGGTCTCTGTGTCTGCCAGCTGGAAGTCACGGGAGGGAGGAGTACCATCCAGCAGCCCATCTGCAGACACACGTGCTCCTTGGCATTTGTCGATAAAAGCCAGTGTCACTGTCTCTCTCTTTCGAGGCCCACACAGGTGACACGAGGGCCGGTCCTGCCTCAGGCTCTGACTTGCAAGGAAAGGTGTGAGGATACTTGCGAGTGTTGAGCAGGGTTCCCAGGATCACAGGGTCCTGCAGGCTCTCCAAACCGCCACTGTCTCCTTTTGGAAACTTAGCTGCGCCTCGCCTCGCTTAGGGAAAGCAGAGCTTGGCATTGGGGCGGATTCACGTCCAGTCTTCATTGTGCCCACCCTGTGGGGCATCCTAAGTTTTCATACGGGGAGAAAAGCAGAGGCGTAGGGAAGCAGGGGCAAAGGCAGAGAGCACAAAGACAGCGTCGTGATTGCACAGGCCGAGTCGCCTGCCGTCCGCCTTTCTTCGGGAGCTGGGGCTCCTGCGCAGCAGGAGGGACGGCCCCGCCTCCCTCTTTCTTGGAGCCGCCCCTGGCCCACTTTGCCGCTCTGCACTTCTGTCCTTCCTCACGAGCTCCAGGGTAATTTCTGCTTCCAGATCCACTTCCCGAGCCTCTGCCTGTGACCTCTTGGTCCAAACGACTTTGTGCTGAGCAGCCCCACCCGACCCATACATGGTGCTGTGGTGACGTGAGGTGCTGGTTCCAGCTGGGCTGAGTGTCTGCGTTCTTGGAGTGTGGCAGTAAGTGACTAGCGCCATGGTCCGGGGCGCTCCGAGAGCGATGCTGCAGGGCCGGGCTTTGACGCTGGCTCTGTGCTCCCGGAGGGTGCGGGGTCAGTATGGCACCCGTGTAATAAACCCAGGAGCGTGCGTGTATGGCGACAGAGAGCCTGGTCTAGGGGCTTCCGGTGACAGAGCCGCCACCAGCTCCCGCCTCGGCTGCAGCCGGTGCTCCTTCAACTCCCAGGGGAACGCTGCTTCCGTGTTTCTCCTGCTCGAGATGTTCTCAAAGGTCTGCTCGCCAGCTGGCCTGCGCCTGCTCTGTGGAGCTGAGTTCGCATCCCCTTGCTCAGTGGCCTGCTCCCCAGCAGGGGCCACAAGAAACCTGCCCGGCAGCTCGCCGGGACGCTTTGGGCTCCAGAGTGGCCAGCTCTGGACGCTGACCTCAGCCGCGTGGCCCTAGGTTGACAGTGAAGGCACAGGAGAGTGTCCCTGGCCTCACCCCTGGGGTTGTCTGTGCACGTTGGTCTTTCTGCAGAGCGTGGGGCTCTCGTGTGGCCCTTGTGTGACTTTTTGTGTGCAGAGTCATAACGAGAAACACCACTGACACCCCTTAGTGCCCAGTGTACCCTGTGATACCCCGAGTTTATTCCAAGCCCGACTTGAAATGCCGAAATGACTCTCTCATACTTAGAAAAGAACAACTGATGTTCCTTAGAAAAAGTATTACACATCTAATGTATCATAGCAGGTTTACAAAACGGGTCCTGGTGGTATTTCCATCTGCATAATTAGATATCATGGCAAATAAAATAATGAAAACTGTAAGAAAGAATGGGAGGAGAGATGGAAGAAGGGAAGAAAGGAAGGAGGGAAGGGTAAACTACATTTTGGCATAAAACTCACAATTTCATTTATCGCTTTACAACCTACTCATGGGCACCTTTTAAAACTTCTGAGACCACTGTGACTAGTTTGTTTACACTGAAATTCTCCAGGAAGATAAATATTTTGCTATGCCTGAACTGTGCATAACATGGGCATAACGATATTACAGAGAAAAGTGAAACACTATGTTTTAACATAACCCTGTGTGTAGACCAGGCCCTGCATTCAGAGACTTAGCACAGAGGCAGGCAACGTCAAGCCGCTTAATGACCAGGGAACCGGTTCCCCCGTGCTCGGCCGAGCCAGGGCACGGACTCTGATTCCGTGACTCTGGGTCTGCTTCCGAGGCGGCCTGACATCAGCAGCCCGGGTCCCACCGAAGCGTGTGTGACAGTCCCTCTCAGACGGTGGACACTCACCCTTTCACTTGGCCTCCGAGTAGCCGTGGCCCACCCACAGGGCTCCTCCTAACCAGCCCTCAGCCTGGCGTGCATTTGAAAGGCTCTGGTGCTTTGCTTTAGAATAGCTTGAGAGTGGATTCAGGAACTTTTAAGCGTAAACACGACGAACTCCCTCCCTGCTGTGATGTGACCGTGTCTCAGATTAACTGGGGACTGAGTTTTCCTAATCAGCTTCTCGGCAGGTGAATGCCGAGCTTCCCTTCAAACATCTGACCTCTAAAACTCAGAGCTCAGGAAGGATCATGGAGGTATTAAGAGATTTGTTAGCTCTGCTGCAAAGTCTATCTGTCCTGCTCCCCACTCCTGTTCCTGCTGTGGCCCAAGGCCCTCTTCTCGGGGGTCCTGGTGCTCCTGAACCTCTGCAGCGAGGAGCTGCAGCCCCAGACCCCGGTCCTGTGACTGCAAGGGCTGCTGCCTCAGCCTTACACAGGCTCACCTGCCCTAACCCTCGGGTTACACCAGCCCTGGTGAGAGAGCTCTTTAGCTTGTGTCCAGCCTCTGTGAGCACCTGCAGAATGAGGATTGCCAAGTGTGGTTGTAACAATTTACTTGTCATTGCAAATCATTAGTGTTTAGTGGGTTAATTAATTTTCCACATGTTTTAAGAAGAGAACATTGCAGATTATGATCACTCATTTTTTCTTTCATAGTTTTGAAATATACTTTAAATTTAATTAAAATGAGAAAATCTAATGAATCTTTCTTTTTCTCATCTGCAAAACCAGTTAATTTGGACAGCTAAGTGATAAATGATAGATGGATAGGTGCTGGACAGGTTGATCGATGGACAGACAATAGATGCATAGGTAGATGCATAATTGATAGGTGATAGATACTAGGCAGATGATAGATGACAGATATTAGATGAATGGTAGATGACGGATATTAGATAGATGACAAGTGATAAACAGGTGACGATACACAGATGGATGGATAAAGAGATAGATGGAGGGATTGATGGATTATAAAGACATGGATATATAGATATGGATATAGATACACTATCTTTTTAATTCAAAAACTAGAGCGATGTGGTCAACTCCTCCTTGCAGTGTCCTTAATAGATTTATAGCTATTCAGTGACCTATAAAGCACTGGAGTAAGGATTTATATGAGGCTATACTTTCAAAACCAGCTAGATTAGATTGTGATAGAGCAGCCGTGCAGAGGATTACCAGTAACTGTGCAGGACACACTAGAAACCTACAAGCTGACGGTCTTAAATAAGGCCTGTGGACTGAACCCAGTGTTCACTTCCTTGTTCTACACATCTGCATGGTGCAGTTCTGTCTGTGATGCTGTCTTTGGTCCTGAGTATAGAGGAGGAAGTGGGTTTTGTGTAATGTGTACACACAGCACAACTAAGCTGTTGACCTAAATGAGGAGGAAATGTTTGCAGGATGCCATTCTCATGGGAAACATCAGTGACTCATTAGGGAGCCCTTTGTGACCCCACTGGTTCCATGGGGACCCCTGCTGGAGGTGCACTGAGTGCTTGCAGAACCAGCAGGCACAGCGCAGGCCACAAAGCCAGGGAGTTACTAGAAAGGGAGACATGGGGTGAGCAGTCAGGTCCTCGGGTGTATGCTTTCCTCTCCACTCACTGTTGTCATGGCTCATCATCCCAGCCACTGGTCTGGGAAGTCCTAGGAGTCTCATCACTAGTTCTAATGTCTGGGACCCAACCTGCAATCTCCTGTACATTGAGTCATTCTCAAAATTTGGATCTGAGGTCACAGAATATCTCATCAAGCAGATCCTGTCCAGCTAGTGGGAATACCATTGCCACCACATTGGCCACAATGTGATCATTTAGTCCAGTGCCACTTGAATTCTTTTCATCATAAACCAGTAAGTTCACACACCACACCATGCACCAGAGCACAGCATGTGTGAAAGAACGATTTTATGTAATAGTATTTACTGAACATACTCTATTTGATATTTCTAGTTGATATTTATGTATGCAATCTATTTTATCCTACCATATTGTTATTCATTCTACTTTTTAAAAAATAACAATAGAAATGTTCTTGGTAATCCAGTATGTTGTTACAAACAAAATAGGTCACTAGTAATAATTAATATTAGTGGGTTATAGAAGTAATTAATAAGAACAGCAATCTGTAAAACACTGCTGTCTCCCTGTGACATCAAAGCTTAACTGTGTCAACTTGACTGGCTTGTGAGCTGCATAGGGGATGTGTAGAAGCATACTTCTAGATACTTCTGGGTGGGTCACAGAGGCATGATCTTAGGGTGTGTATCTGGTCCTTGGCCTCTTCCCCACTGGAGTTGAATACCTGTTCTCCTTTACAACTACCATGAAATGAATGTTGTGTTCTACCAGGCCCTTCTGCCATGATGTTTCTGCCTTGGAGCCAGCTGACTATGAACTGAACCCTCTGAAACCATAAATAAAGTTGAATCTCTTCTTTCTTATGCTGTGGATCTCACATATTTTGTCTCTGTGACAGGAAAGCTGATGAATGTACTCTCACAGTAAATGGAGGGAAGGAAGGTAGAGTCCTATAAGAATTACATATTTCCTTACCTGACATTCACAGAGTCTACAGAGGGACTGAGGAGCAGAGGCCAGGAAAAGTAAGTCAAGCTGCCCATATCACCAATAAAGTAACTAAAAATGCAACAATTTCCACACCATCAGAAGAAAAGCAATGGTAAAATAGAATAAATTCTTCATCTTCCCCAGAGACAATAAACTAGGTATTTTAGAATCAAACTTATAACTTGGAGGTTAAACATTACTCTTCTCAATCTTGGGTTATTATTAATAGAGTTTGCAAATCATATTTAAGCTTACTGCAGACTATTTTGTTACATTGAAACCAGTTATGGTTTGTGTCTAGATGTTCCCCCAAAGCTTCATGCACTTGTAAATGTTGCTTTTTTTGAGGTGGCTGAATCTAAAGTTTGTGATTGATTTGTGGTTCAATACTAGGATTAACGGTGTTGGAATTAAGGGAGGGTGATTTCTAGATCAGCCCACTGATTGAATTGGCACCACCCTAATCCTGGTAGACTGTATACAAGGAGCAGAAAGAGGCTTGCCTCTTCTTTTCTCTTGTTGCTTTTCCTGTCTTCCTCCACCGTGAACTGCTGCCCCTCTGTCATGGGCCACTCTGCCTTGGAGCCAGCCGACTATGGACTGAAACCTGTATCGACTCTGGGCCAAATAAACCTTTCCTCCTTTAACTATGGGTGTCAGGTATTTTGAGAAAAGTGACTAAGATAAAATTCATATTTCTAGCCTATCAGCCCAAGAGCTTCATACTTTCTATGACATTTACAATTTTCATTCTCTTTTTGACATTTATAAATTTGTCTCTACCATGTCCAGAACTTAACTGTTGAACTGCAATATATAATAAACTATCTTTAAAATGCTGGGGAATGAAAAAGGGCTGATACCTGACTTCTGATCATTTTTCCCACTAGGTTTTATAAGAAAGATGGGAAATGGAATGTGAAAAAGAGCATTAGGCTATAATTACTTATTCACATCTGAAAACAGGGCCCTGCCGGATCCCTTCCTCAACCTATTTCCTCCTCTGCAAAGTGAGGTTAATGGCTCTTTAGGGACTGAGAGAACCAGTGGAGGATTAAATTAGACCATGCATGGAGTTAGTCAGCAATCAATCCATATCAGCTTCTTTTCTTACTTTCCTGACCTAAATTATGTTCAAAGTCATGTAATAAGATCCTTCTTGGATAACATTTTTCAAAACTCAAAGGAAAATGCCAATGTGAGTTTCAAATTGCTGAACTTTTCTTTGCTTGTTAATGTAGACTAGATCTAATGAATATCACATATATATTCCAAAATGGGAATATTCCAAAATGTCTTTTGAGACCCATGAATGTAATGCATACTTTAAATGAAAATAGATTAGGTCTTTTGTGGGAATAAAAATTTGAAGAGTTAATTTTTAAAAAGATAGAAAATTTTAAAAATGAATTATAAATATAAAAGGAATAATATAGAGATTTTATTTCAGAGGAAATGAGGCTGAATTGCAGTGAAATTTGAAAAAAATATGGATAATTAAATAGTCATAGGTGAAAGAAATACTTCCTCAGATATTAGCGAAGATGGCATTACCAATCTCGCTCTGAACAGGGCTACAGCTCAGCTTCATCGCCAGCTCAGGTTCTTGGGAGCTGCAAGCTGATTAGCACAGCTCACTCTGGGTGTGTCTGCATGAACCACATGGGCGTGGCCCTGGGGACTGCATGTGGTCACTGGCCCCTTCCTCCCTGGGGCCACTTTCCTCCCTGGCTGTAAGGAACTGGGCAGCCTTGCTCTGCCACCTCCTTTCACTGAGATGTCCCAGGTTGGGATCCTGTTCATGGCCTGAGCCCTCTGAAACTGACCCAGATGAAGCCATTTCCTCCTTTAGGTGGTAGGTGTCTGACCAATCTGACATCTCTGCAGCCAGGCTAGAGGAAGGAGGCACTTGTCCATCCCTGATAGGATGGCCAGTCTCAGCTGGGGAGGGACTGGCTGGGTGGGGAGAGGCACGTGACTCTCCAGGCTGCCTGAGAGCTGCCACCGGTCAGGTGCATGAAGTGCTCCAGAACAATGCGAACACATTAATGTTTGAATCAGGCATTTGACTGACTTCTTGTGAGTATATGGAGGCTGTACACAGAATACAGGAAGGATTGGTATGTACTGAATCTAGTTACAAACACGGAAAACAAAGATTTCATAAACACTTGACATTCTCCTAGGGCAGAAACAATCTGCAAAAACTAATAATAAAGCATCTGCCCTGGAGAATGTGCCGTTGCTCCTGGAAGCATTTGCCTCTGGTGAGGGAAGTCCGAGAAACCTCAGGAATCGTGGTCAGGCTTTCCGACAGGATTCAGTGGCGGCCACAGCAGCGGTCTCTGGGAGGATGAAGGGTGTACATAGAGACAGAGATGAGAGATGGAGAGCTACAGACACACAGAGCAGCAGGGTGGAGACGGAACAGAGGCAGAGGCACAGACGGCTGTGAACACAGACATTCCTTCTCACATCGTCTCAACTGCTCCTCTGCTGGCATCGCTCTCAGAAGTTCGAGCTCTGCCCATGGACAGGAAAACTAAAAACACTGCAGACTTTGGGGCTGAGCTGACACTGCGTGTTACACTTTCAAAGATGATCTTCCACTCAGTGGGGAATTTCACTTTCCAAGGAAGCGCACAGAATCAGGAGGAGTCCCCAGCACTCGGCTGGTACCATAGGCTTCACGGGTAAGAACCTTCGGCCTGGTTGCCAGCCCCAGGAGTAAGCCCCAGTGGCCGCGGTAGGAGCACAGGGCTTTGCAGTGTTTGCAATGACAGAAAAGATTTCACGCACACGAGCTGCTTTTGTGACCAGCTGTTAAGAGAAATAAATATTGAACACTTTCATCATGGATATTGGAGTTGTTGCAGAATGACCTTTACTCGCAATAGTAATTTCTCCAATATTAAGTAACCCACACCATTAGAGCATATTCAGTTTTGTAAAGTACTCAAGTAAAGCATTATTGAGAAACCAGATCAAAACTTAAGTGTATAGACTGATCCGATTGCCACATTAAATGTGATTCATGTATACTTGAGAAAAATTCCTTATGAACCTATTTTAGAAATATTTTTTAATCAATCATAGGGTTTAAAACAAGCAGGAACTCAGTAATCATGAGGTCCCACATCCTCCTGTCAAG
>RJWM01035864.1:0-18589 GCA_004363535.1 Dasyprocta punctata | reverse complement strand
TACTAACAGTACCATGTCCATTCTAACATGTACCCAGTTAGTACTCACCATGTGCCAGGAGGTGCTGGGCATGCAGAGGCAGGGGCTGGTTAAGAAATCTTTGCCTTAGCCAGGCATCTAATCCCAGCCACACCTCTAATCCCAGCAGTCAGGAGGCTGAGGCAGGAGGATCACTGTGAGTTCGAGACTAGCCTGGGCTGCAAAGTGAGTTCAAAGCCAACCTGAATTTCATAGTGAGACCCTGTCTCAAAAAATAGGGCTAGGGATTTAGCTCAGTGTCTTAAGCACCTGTGTGGCAGGCACGAGATTGAGAGTTCGATCCCTGGTACCAAAAAAAAAAAAAAAAAAAAAAGATGCTTTGTTGGGAAACCAACAAATCAAATGGCATGGTAAGTATAACAGTGGTGAGAACAAACTGAACTGGCACAAAAGCAGGAAAGTCAACTCCAGGGCCAGGGCCAGGGCCAGGGAAGAAACAAGGAAAGCTTTGCAGAGAGGCAATTGCCTCAACCAGGCGCTCTGGCTCCTCTTGGGCAGGAGGGGACACAAAGACCAATATCCATCTGTCAGAGCTCCCAAGGACATGAAATACACAGGAAGTCTTTACTGCATGGATGCGCATACCCATTCTCCTGGCTTTTCTGCCACTAACACAAGCAACAAAGAGAGTTTAAATAAACCATAAGAAAATGATGGCAGAACATGAGATCGAGAGCCACCAGAAGGGACTCATAGTTCCCACATTAACCACTTCTCACCAAGTTTTAAAATCTTAACTCAAAAAGGTTCAAAGGTTCTGGAAATGACTCAAATCAGATGTTCATGGCATTTTATTTATATGTTTGGGTATATCTTTAAAATTGAACAATAAATATTTTAAACTATTTATGAGAATGGGAAAGGTGACCCCCTCTATCTTCTGAAATAAAGATTTCAAAACATAGAAATTGGTTACCAGAAAACAGGAATCACCCATTCCTACTGCTGACATGATATCTCTTCAGTACACACAAAGAACACAAGTTCAACACCCACTCATCGTTCTGCCAACTCATTACCCAAGCCACTATTAAACCCCCAAAAAGAAACACTTTTTCAACAGGAAACAGAACACATCTGTGGTCTCAAAATTCTACATCTCAGACATGTAGAGAAAAGCAAACTATTTGCTCAAAATGTAAAGGAGGCTACCAGAAGAGAACACAGCTGGGCCAGGTGCTCCTCCATGCTCAGGAGCAGCCCTGCCACATGCCTGATGCACCCCACTCTGCAGTCTTCCACAGTATGACCTGAAAGTGGCCACAACAGCAAAGAACCACCGGCCTCAGGGGAACTGCCATTTCTTACACCTTGTTTCCCTTCATTAAAGTCCTATTCTATCTTCCAAAGCTGAGCACTCTCATTTACTTTCAAATTACTGGTGACATTTCCATCCTTCACTCACATTGGCTCTCAAACTGCATCACGCAAAAAGAATCATCTGGAGAAGTGTGTGAAACTGCAGATTCTTAACTTCTCACCAGAGATTCTGATTAGCCTGAGATTAGGGCCCAGGAAACTGCATTTTAACCAGCACTCTAGATAATTTTTCAAAACGAAATTTATTTTGGTGCCAGGCGTGGTGGCGCACGCCTTTAATCCCAGCACTGGGCAGGCTGAGGTAGGAGGAGCGCTGTGAGCTCGAGGCCGGCTTGGGCTACAATGTGAGCGTAAGGCCGACCTGAGCTACATAGTGCAACCCTGCCTCAAAAAACTAGGGCTGGAAGTTTGGCTCAGTGGCTTAAGTGCCTGTCTGGCAGGCGTGAGGTTGTGAGTTCGATCCCCTGTGCTGCAAAAAAAAAATATTTATTTTGGTCCTAGGGATTAGACCCAGGGCCTTACACTGAGCTACAACCCCAGTCTCAGCACTCTAGTTAATTTTAATGTAAGTTCCCAGACTATATTTTAATAAATAGTTTACTGGTTGACTCATTAGCCACCACCTCCTTTCCAGCCCTATAAGGCTCTTTAAATATGATATATCACGAAAAACAACTCGGGGTTGGGGTTTTAGCTCAATGGTAGAATTCTTGTACAAGGCCTTGGGTTTGATTCCCAACATGGGAGGGAGGGAGGACAAGAAACAAGCTACACTTCAGAACTACTATGTATTTCTCCTCTCTGATACTGTGTGTCATGGAACAGAAAATGTTTTGCTTTGAGCTTTTGCAAAGGGTCAGATGTAATAACCATGTCGGAATGAATGATCTGAATATCTACATTTTACTTCTTCAGTCTTAATCTCCTAAATTCCATTTTCTCTTTTTCTGATTTTAACTTATTCGTGTTGGTTCTTTTTAGTTTTTTGTTGTTGTTGTTTTGTTTTTTGGGGGTTTTTTTTTGTGGCACCGGGGATTGAACTCACAACCTCGCACCTACCAGACAGGTGCTTAAGCCGCTGAGCCAAACTCTCAGCCCTAGTTTTTTGAGGCAGGGTCACACCTTTTTAGGGTATCTGTCCTTATAAATCATGTCAAAAACTGGTAAAAGAGGTAAAATAACAATCTTTCAGAGTCCAAGCCAAATATCATCCCTCTTCAAAACTTTCCCCAAGCCTCCCCAGACCAAACAGCCCTTACCCCACATACCAAAGCAGCCCTCTTAAGCCTGCCTTAGTCTGGCTAGCTAGGGAGGGGCGCCAGTCTATCTGCTTCCCTCCCACAAGAGAGGGAGTTGTGTCCCATTCCTTCTGTTCTTGGGATGGTTCCTGGCAGAGCAGGATAAAAAACAGCACTCATTCAACTCAAGAGTTACAAAGCTGAGCTAACAGTGCAGAGAACCATCTTGCCTTTGATGTCTTAGTTTCTTTCTTTTCCTTTTCTTTTTTTTTTTTTTTTTTCTAATTACAGATCTGCAACCAAAGTGGGAGCAAAAACACCCCTTTCTAGGTCTAATGATGGCTTCTGTTTCCAGGTATAGCACCTGATTCATCAGCTACAGGCACATTTCTACCCTTAACTTAAAAGCAAGTTTCCTGTAGGATCTAGGCCCATAATTTCAGAGTTTTTGGCAATGGATGACCTAACCTCCTAATGAAAATGTTCCATTTCCTCATCTCAGCCTCACAAGGCCACACCATACCAACCCTTCACCCAACACCACTTGTTCCTCGAGAAAATAAGCCCAAAGCTTAAAGTCTGTTGTGGGCTGTAAAATCACCAGAAAAACCTCAAGTGGTCGGTCAGTCCAGGATGCTGTCACCAAAGGTACCAAAGCCCAAATCTAAGGATGCAAAGTAATGCTCAGGATCTACCTCAAATTAGAAACTAAAAAATCCTTGTAGACCAGAGGTAGAGGCCTCCAGAACTACTACTCATGAAGGAAACTAAAGGCTCAAAAGACCACAGAATTCCTCAAGAACACTTAAGATTCACAAAAAAGTTGTCCTTACCTCCCCTTTAATATGTCTTTGGGGTTTTGATGCTCATAGAAGCACCTACACAGTAGACAGCAAATCATAGTACTTATGCTTCTATTTTCCCTCCATTGAGATTCTGTCTTAGAATTCTTTGCAATCTTTGGTTCCAAGAGCCAACTTGTTAAGGTGGCATAAAAGTGAAATCTCGCTAGGCCACTTGCTAGGCTACTTGGGAGGGAAAAACATCACAAGTTCAAGGCCAGCCTGGCCCACTTAGCACGACTGTTTCAAAATAAAAGAAAAAAATTAAAGGGGATATATCTCAGTGGTAGAGGTTATTTGCTAACAAAGTGTGAGGCCTTAGGTTGGTTCAATCCCTAATTACCCAAAGGAGAGCAGGTATACTTTATGTGATGATATCATTAATCTAACCCTCCCCCCACCGCTTCATCTCTTCCTGCTCTGTGGTTAGGCTGCTCTTGAACTCATAATCCTGCCTCAATCTTCCAAATGCTGGGATTATAAGCAGTGTCACCACACCCAGCTTTAATGCCTAATGAGTATATTTCTTGGTCATAGTTCTGAAATTTAGTGGTGCAATAGAAACAACAGGCTGCAGAAAAAAGTCTAGGAGACTCCAGAACTGGGGCAAGACAATTCTCTTTTGTCCTGGAATGACTCAAGGAAAAGATTTCCACCAGCAGGGAAGCTACAGCTAGGCTCGGGGATCAAGAAACAGTGCCTGGAGATCCCAGTTTTTATAGCCCAGTTAATAGTCTCCCTAGTGTTTGGCCCGTAGGGGAGGGGGAAAGTCCCAGGAGAAATTTACGTTTTGGTCCTGGAGCAAAAGCAGATTTCTCCCTCTCATTTCCTTAGCTGGAACTTGTGGAAACTGGACCTGCCCAGAGCAGTTACTCCCAGGAAAAGGCTAGAATCCCCACATTAGCCTCAGAAAAATCCAGCTGTATCTCTCTCCTCCCAGAACTACAGCACATCTGGAGTGAGAGAGTTTGAGCTTGGAAAAGATGAGACCCAGACAGGCACCTAGTGTTTTATTTTAAACCTTCACACTTCCAGGCTGGGCAGTCCACTGGCTCCTCTGGGCCATACTCTCAGCTCGGAGCCAGGGACGCCAGGAGGTAACCCAGGGCCTGTCCCTTGAGAACTCAACAGCCACATGTAGTTGACCCTCTCCAGAGCCCCACACCTCAATGCCAAGTAAGGATGCTGGAGAGAATGCTTTGCTCTGTTATATTCCTGAGCCGTTTGTTGGAAGAAATGTAAACATTTGACACAGTCTACAGAAACCTAGTGCAATTTCCAAGGGAAGCTGCATAGTAGAAAGAAGTCACAAACCTAGGGTTCAAATCACTGATTCACCTCAAAAGCCACAGGTGAGTTTCATAACTCACCTTGTTGACAGCAGCAGAGTTTCCAATGTGCAGCAGGCCTACAACATACATTTGCTGAATAAAAATGTAATACTTGCAGGCAAGCCTGATGCTTCAAGAGGCAGATAAGTCACTCTTACTAAAATTTAAAAGAGCTAAGACATCATAAAGATAGTATATGCTGAGGAGTTCGCTGAATTTAGCTATACAATACCGGCATTTCTAACACATGGAGGAACAAAAGTCATTCACAGTTACAGAAAAAAATAAAAAAGAGTATGAGAAATTACACAAAACAAAGGAGAAGAGTTTTATGTTCAAACAAAAGATAGCAAGGACAAAGTGAAGAGATAAATAACAGATTCAGAGAGGATAGCTACAATATCTAAGACCAGCAAAACAGCCAGGTGTACCTGTAATCCCCAGCACTTGGGAGGCTGAAGCAGGAGGATCACCACGAGTTTGAGGTAAGCCTGGGCTACATAGTGAGTTCAAGGCTGGCCTGAACTACACAGGGAGATCCTGTCTCAAAAAACCAAATGGATCAGGAAATGAAGTTTGATAACTTCATGAGAAGGAAGGAAGGGAATAAATAAGAGAATAATAGGATGGAGCTGGATGTTCCTGTAAGGGCTTACCGTGGATCCTTTATACAGAGACCAAAGGGCCCTGAGGTAAGTCTGCAACATTGTTAAGGATGGATTTGTCAAGCTTTGACAAAGTAAATTCATTTCCCTACTCCAGCTTTTGACCTATCAGTTGCCTAATTATACTGTGGCTCTCCTGGCAGGACTGCCTGCAGCCAAAGAATTGTAACCCACTTGACAGTTCTAATTTTCTAGTAAAGCAGCAACTTAGCACCCTAGCTAAGTCTGTCTCCTGGGGAGTTGTGTTACTCAGTCAGCTAGTCCTCTGATCAGTTCTGGAGCCCTGATAAGTTTTGGGACCTGCAATGTTAGTTACAAGTACTGTACTATATGTCCTTCCCACTCCATCTAGAACCAGACCTTAGGTTACAGAAAGTCTAATGCCCCATGCCCTCTCTAGGCAATCAGCCAGTAACGCATTCCGGGCACTTTAAATGCAGCCAGCTCTAATTTCTTCCTCTAAGAGGTGGGGATAGTCATGTCTTCCTCTTAAGTGGTGAGTGAGATAATACATATACATACTTATCACAGGGCTGGGCACTAAGAGATGTTCAACAACTGTTACTTTGTTTTTTTCCCCTTATTCCATAGAACTTAAAAGCTTATGGGTTATTACAGCTTTATCAATACAAGTAGCTAAATTTTCACATTTTAATTCTGAAGCACTAGACTCAGTGATAACTTTGGGGGTTTTTTAGTTTTTTTTTGTTTTTTGTTTTGTTTTGTTTTGTTTTTTGGTACTGGGGATCAAACTCACAATCTCACGCCTGCCAGGCAGGCGCTTATACAACTGAGCTAAATTCCCGGCCCTATTTTTTGAGACAGGGTCTCACTATGCAGTTCAGGCTGGCCTTGAACTCACTTTGTAGCCCAGGCTGGTCTCAAACTCTCAACAATTCACCTGCCTCAGCCTCCCGAGTGCTGGGATCACAGGTGTGCGCCACCCCACCCGGTTTCAGTGATAACTTTGGAAGAGGACGGACCCCAAGGGTATGATAGAAGGCTTCTTGCAACACATGGGGGTTGAATGGGTACTTTATTCACTTTTTATTTTCAAGGACAAATACTAAAATGTTAAAGAACCAACTTAAAGGAAAATATGGGAAAAGAAATTTTATAACCTTGGGATGACGAATATCTTTCAAAGGATGAAAATAATCTGAGGTCATAAAGAAAAAATATTTACATAAACAAAAATTCATAATTCCTACAGAGTCAAAGACACCAGAAATGATGTTAAAGGACAAGTGACAGGCTGAGGATGTAGCTCAGTGTAAAGCACTCCTTCAGCATGTATGAGGTCGTGGGCTTGTCAATCTCCAGCAACAGGAAAAAATTTTAAATTAAAAAAAAAAAAGCCATACCTTGATATTTGAATGCTTTGAAACACAATCAAATCTGATACATTTTGACATGAATATGTTGTCCTGATACTTATCATTTGTTTGGCACTCCATGCACAAGCTAGGACTCGTCAGTGTTGTTTGCCTCCTGACATGCTAGCCCTCCAGCCAAAACAACTTGTTCAGCACTCACTGTTTTGGAACTAGTCATGCCTGCCCAGGACCTGAGATACCACTATACCCAAGGTACCACTGTAAAACACAAGTGATAACTTCCACAAAAACAAAACAAAGTCAGATCCAGATTAATTCTACCAGATAAATAATTTATACAAATCTACCACAAAGTCTTCCAAAAAATAGAAGGAAAACTTCCCTACTCATCCTTTGAGGCAGGATTACCTTGATACCTAAAAGAAACAAAAATACCACAAGGAAAAAAACTACAGACCAATCTCTTATGAAAAAAAAAGACAAAATGCTAGAAATTCAGTCTAGCAACAAATAAAAGCATTATAAGTCATGTCAACCAGCCGGGCGTGGTGGCACACGCCTTTAATCCCGGCACTCGGGAGGCTGAGGTAGGAGGAGAGTTGTGACTTCGAGGCCGGCTTGGGCTACAACGCCAGCGCAAGGCTGGCCTAAGCTATACAGTGCGACCCTGCCTCAAAAAACCAGGGCCAGGAGTTTGGCTCAGTGGCTTAAGCGCCTGCCCTGGCAAGTGTGAGTTGTGAGTTCGATCCCCGGTGCCACCAACAAAAAAAACAAAAAAACAAAAAAACAAAAAAACATGTCAACTGATAATTTATTCCAGGTATGCAAGACATTTAATATCTGAGAGCAATTATGTAATACGTTATATAAATATAAAACCATACAGTAATCTCCACAGAGAAAAAGTACTTGACAAACATCAACTTTCATAATAAAAACATTCAACAAATAGAGGGTTTTTTTTCAACTTGAAAAAAGACATTCATGAGAAACCCACTGCTGACACCTCTCACAATAGTGAAAAATTGAATGTTTTCCCCATGAAGAATTCAACATTGCATCAGCAGTTCTAGCCAGGATGATTAAGTAAAAAAAACAGAGCCACTCTGAGAGTTAATAAAAATAAATGCATATGAAAAAATTTCCCATGTGTGGCATGGATTAAGTACAAAACAAGCCTAAAACTCTGTATTCACAGTGGCTCCGGGTTTTCATACTGATCAACTTACCTGCTCATCCCTTGGCTTCTGATTTCCTGCTTAGGAACTAGAGCTGCCAGAAGTTTGTATAGGTGTGGATTTCTCCAGTAAGGTGAACACAAGCCTGGGTCTCAGAGCCTACTGACAACTACCCCAGTTCTACATGGCCGGTCCTAGTAGAGGCAGCAAGCATTCCACTGGTCTTCAATGAAGCCATTTAGCCATACGAGGCAAAAGTGCATGGCTAGGGGTCTGGGGATGTGGTTCAGTGGTAGAGTTCTTGCCTAGTACGCACAAGGCCCTGGGTTCGATCCCCGGCACTACATACACACACACACACACACACACACACACACACACACACACACGTGCATGGCTACATCAGCATTCTCAGGCAGGAAGACAATCCAAGGAGCACTCACACCAACCCTTCATTTCATTCCACAGGTGGATAAACTGAGGCCCAGAGAGAGGATATGACTTCTCTCCTATTACTCAATAGATCGGCAAACAGAGCTGGACTTTAGGGCTTGGCATCTTGTGTTCCAACACCATGTAGTGTAGTATAGCAGGCTGTGTACAGGCCTGTGCCTTAGGTTTTCCACCAAAATGCCAGGCCCATGGTCATACCAAGTCCATCTATATCCAGCTTCCATTTTTAAAATTTTTAACCATGTACCACCTCTTCTCCTCCAGCAAACACCTAATGGCTACTTTGCAGCTCCTCCTCCTAATAACTCAGGTGTTTGTGGCATAAATCCTGACAGATTGTGTCCACCTTGAAGGAAAGACTATGAGCAAACCTGGCACACCTGACATATGGCGTCTCAGTGTGGTGGATTCAATACAATAGTCTTTCTCCTTGTGACCTGGGGTAGGTCTATCCCTAACAGCCAGGCCACAGTGTCCACTAGACCCTAGCACTGAGTTGCTTATTCTTAAATTGCAGTCACAATCTCACACTTCTTCCTTTCTCCTCCTCTTGACTCTGCCCAAGGTCTGATAAGAAAACTGGTAGAAATTTTACATGTAGCCTATTAAACTGAACACAGGCCTTCTGTGCCAAAGAGGATGGGTTAAGCACTGATCAGAGCACTGACATTATCATGTGCCTCATCTCATTCAGCTGTTTGTTTATCTGTTCATTTGTTTTTTGAGACAGGGTCTCGCTGTATAGTTCAGATTGGCCTTGAACTCACTATGTAGCCCAGGGTGGCCTCAAACTCATGAGAAGCCCCATGCCTCAGTCTTCCAAACGCTGGGATTACAGGTGTGTGCCACCACACCAGACTCATTTAATTCTCTTATCAACTCCTTAAAGAAATTATCTCCTTCATTTTATGATGATGATAATGATGATGATGGTTGTGGTGGATGATGATGATGATGATGATGATACCTGGTCTTAGGTTCTCTGGAACAATATGCTAAACAGAAGCTCTGACCTGACTCCGTGAAACCAAAGTGCCTTGTTAAGTTACAAGTGAAAGTGAACTGTGAATTTAGTAGACAAGAAAACATATAAAGTAGCTATAAAGTGAATGGAATGGCTGTCACAAGTTGAACCCAGCCCCCTTTGTTCACTCTATATAAATAAGCATTTGGTCACTGAAATCACTGGCTCTGAAGTCAACTTAACATTTACGCGATTCATTGGCTTCTGTAGTCTACAAAGAGAGGCATTTGTGAAGTCAGAACTGATGCTTCACACTTGTAGATTATGGGCTATTAGATCAAGTTACTTTTACTTTTTTTTTTCCTGTGTGCGTGTGTGTGTGTGTGTGTGTGTGTGTGTGTGTACCAGAAATCAAACTCAGAACCTACAGCTTGCCAGGCAGGTGTTTGTGCTACTGAGCTACATCCCCAGTTCCTACCCAATACAATTTAAAAACCTTTCTTCATTTGGATTCTGTTTCTGAATCCCATAAAAGCTGTCCCATGAGTCTACCCATAGGGATTATTTGATCAGGTGCCCAGGTTGGCCCGTCAGAACATAACATGGTTTCTACGGACACCTGCATGCAGTGTTTCCATCAACCGACACAGAAAAGTTTAGAGCAACACCAGTTTTTAAAAACTCGACTCGACTCTGTAAGTTTGGCTCCACACATAAAGAAAGAAGGAAAGAAAATGCTCATCTTGCAAAATATATGGGGTGTTGAAAGAATTATATGTAGGCTCCTTTGCTGAACACTGAGTGACCACTATAGGAACTGCCCACAGCCAGTCATTTAAAAGAAAGTTTCATGTCTAGAGAACTCACAGTGCCTCCACTTAAGAACAACTTCCCGCATAATCTACCCCCCACTCCCCGCCCACACACACACAGCTGGAAAGTGTCCCTGTGGGGCTCCAGATAGATTCAGTTTACCCTCAGAATCCACATTCTTCTTTTTTTTTTTTTTTTTTTGCAGCACCGGGGATTGAACTCACAACCTCATGCCTGCGTGACAGGCGCGTAAGCCACTGAGCCAAACTCCCAGCCCTTCCACATTCTTTTAAAGCTAGGAATTTCCAATTTAGAGCCTGTGAATGATTCCAAACTTCTTGAAAAGCAATGTGACCATATAAGCCACTGCTTAAAAACAAACAAACAAACAAAAAAATGCTGTAATGATGACTGACCATATGTGGCCCAGAAATTTCTCTCCAGGAATTCAACCCAAGCAAAGACCTATACCCTGTAAAAAATGTTCATCAAGACTATCTATGATAGTGAAACTTGGAATGGAGAATGCTAAGGGATTATTTATAAGGATATAAGACAACTGTAATAAAAGATATAATTAGGCAGTGTGAACGTAAGCTCAGCAGTAGAACACTTGTCTAGCATGCCCAAGATTCTGGATTCCATCCCCCAGCACCTCAAAAATTATAAGCATAATTATAAACAAAAATTTAGAAGATACTTTTTCACAAAAAAATAGCTGAAAACAGTTTCATGCCGTAATTGCAACACAGTAATATATGTGTGCATTTGGAAAGTAACAGCAAGTTTTATTATAGTAGTAGGTAGAATTTGTTTAACACTTAATGTGGTAACCTTGTATTTTCAACCCAAAAGGAGGAAATCTAAAAGCAAAAGCCAAATCACAAACAAGAACTACCGCAGTGCCCCCATGGCCAGTTTCACTTCCAACAGTTTTGTTACCTGCTGTTTCAGTTACCCACTGTCATCAACCAAGGTCTGAAAATAACAAGCAATTCACAAATTTTAAATAAATTTTATGTTGTCATTATTCTTCTATTTTTATTATTAGTTACTGTAGATAATCTCTTACTGGCCCAATTTAGAAATCAAGCTTTATCACAAAATAAATGTGCATATATCCCAAGAGACATATGAGGTTTAATACTATCTACCGTTTTAGAAAATCTTCCAAACACCTCTGAAGGTATCCTCCACAGATAGGAGGGAACTGTACTCTTATTGCTACCAATCTTAAATAACATATACTCAGAGCTTATTATGTGTTAGGCACTGTATTAAGTGCTTTCATGGCCATTACCTAAACTTCACAACATCTACCAGTATGAAGTAGATGTTACTATTTTCCCTACTTTACAGGTGAGAACAGTGAGGTACAGACAGAATAAACCTTCGCAAATCACACAGCACCTAACTACTGTGACAGAAACAATCCTTGTGTCATTTCTAAGAGTCATCCACCAGTTAAAATATTCATGCCAGCTTAGACAGACAGGATAAAATTCTCAATAGAAGCCTCACAAGAGCTCTTGAAATGTAGTGGCTCGTGAGCTTCACAAGGAATTTCAGAAATCTTTCATGTTGTAAATCTATTTCCCACACATACACATAAATGCCCCAAACCAGGATCTAGGAGGTAAAGAAGGAAGGATGCAAAAGACAACACAAACTTCTGAAAGTCAACATCGATCAAAAGAGTCAAGACTTGCCTAAAATGATATAATGAATTCGAAGCACAAGGATCAGAACTCAGAACCCTTACCCCAGTGGCCTTTGAGACTTCCCTTATGCAGACCATGAAAATCCTTTCTGTAGCTCTTTTTTTTCCCTTTCATCAACCTCCCTTTGGTCCTTTAGTCTTCCACTATCCAGAACAGTGCCAAAGAGACCATCTTCTTTCTCTTTCACCATCTTCCATTCATTCTGCCTTCAATTCCTCTCCTCTCTTGCCCTGCAGGTCCCTAAATGTAACAGCTGGGACATTAGCTATGTGACAGCAGCTAGAAATCACACTCTACTTCCCGCAATAGAGCCCTGCCCTTCCCAACAAGGGAAACATGCTGAGACAGCGTTTGGAAGACAGGCCCTTCTTTTTAACTCTGACCCAGGCACTGACCATGAGGCTCTCTGCACTCCCTCAGTGCCTCCAGAATAACCAGGATCCCTTTCTCTGACCGTGCTGCTTTGGAGGAATCTGTCAACTGCTAAGAGGCTCCCCAAGGACAGAAGCGGCCCTCTCTCGTTCATGTCTCTCTCTCATGCTTTGTATTGTGTAGTTTCCAATAAAAGTTTGATGACTCATCAATTGAGTCCCTGTTTCTCCCCTTCTTTGAAGCCCCTCCTGACTACGTGATGACTCAACTCCACTCATTCTTAGCAAAATGGGACTCTGCTTAGGCTGCCTGAAGTATCATGTGAATGCCCACAGCTATGAAACACCAAGTCCCCATGCTCTTATAACACAAATACCAGCTTCCAAAAGTCTCCCTCATCACAGTCTTTCCTGTTTTTCAAGCTGGTGGTGTCCTGCTACACCAATAGCGGCTCTGTGATTTCAGGATGTCAAAGGCAAAGACACATTATGCAAAACAGGAAGAAACTTTCAAAGCAAATGTTAAAGACATTTTTAGAATGCACCCTGTCATGGGATCAAGTAATCAGTGAAGCCCCTGCCAAGGCCCCTCCCCGTGATGAGGCCCGCATGATAGGGGAGGAAGGAGCCTGACCTCACACTTGTGGGCTTGCCAATCTGACAGAACCCTGCCCCTTCCCTCAGTGATCTAGCTCCCTGGCTCTGTGCCAATGACCCCTGGCAGATTTTCAGCACTAAACTATCCCTCAGAAAAGAATTTGTGCAGGACCTAATGGGACAGGCCTTTAATCCCAGAATTCTAGGAAGCTGAGGCAAGAGGATCACAAATTCAAGTCGGGCAATTTAGCAACTTAGCACAAAGATCTCAACAACAGCAACAACAAAAGGGGCTGGGTGGCAGGGCTGGGGATGGGGCTTTGTTCCATTGAGGACATTCAAAATGGAGGAACTTCAAAATATATTCCTTAGCAAAAGCCAGGTAAACCAGCCTAAGGTCACTGATTTAACCCGCTAAGTACTGACTAAGAGCCAGGATCTGCTGGTCACTGAGGCTTTTCCCTAACAGAATTCCTGGAAACCTCAACGTTCTTGTTCCACGGTCCCTCCCCGGAACTCAGTAACACGTGGAAGTAGAAGAGCTTTGCTTATGTTTCAAAATATGATTTGCTAGCTTGCCTCCACCCTTCCTCTGTGTCACATCTCAGTGACGTCAATAGCCCTGGGTGAGCTCACTGAATTCACCCAGGCCAGAGCCCCGGAGTCTCAGCAGGCCACAAAAGCCTAGGGACTTGGCTGCTAAGGAAACCCATGAAGTTACTAAGAAAGCATCAAGGGACCTGTTTTTTCATTCTGTTCAGGGCAGATCTCTCTCTCTGCTCAGCCACATCCTAAGATGGGTCCTACAGTCCCTGCCCCAGGCACTTCCTGGACCTGGTTTCCTTTTTTAATCAGAATTCTAGACACATCATTAGCATAAATAACACTCATCTGCTAGCACTCACTAAGCAAACCTGTAGTAGATTTTGATGGGTCTATTCCTTTGTAATACTGGCTTAAAAACCCAGACCCTCTCAAAAAAAAACCACTTACTCCATTTTTCTTTTTAGAAAGGTCTCCTGAGCTGGGGATATAGCTCAGCGGCACAGTGCCTGCCTGTCAGGTATAAGCTTGTGAGTTCGAGCCCTGGTACCAAAAAAAATAAATAAAGAAAAGAAAAGTCTCCTACAAAAACCGTATTTTAAAAAAAAATATAAAAAGTGTACTAAGTTTTATGCACAAGCCTCACCACACCACTAAGAAACAAATTAAAACTCTGTGTATGTTTACAAGCAGCTGAGTAATAGTTATGTCAGGTATATTCATCCAATGGAAAATAACACAGCTTTTGTGATTTTCAGAAGCATAGGACTGTGACAGAATTTTAAGTGAAAAATGCTGTATACCAGGCCATGTACATGAATTTACACCAATCTGTTCACCTATCAGTCATATTGTTAAATATGTACTCCCAGGGCTGGGAATTTGGCTCAGTGGCTTAAGCGCCTGTCTGGCAGGCGCGAGGTTGTGAGTTCAATCCCCGGTGCCACAAAAAAAAAGAAAAAAAAAAAATTTCAAATATGTACTTACCCCGCCCCCCAAAAAAAGGCTAGCAAAGAACATAACATGTAGCCGGGCGTGGTGGCGCATGCCTTTAATCCCAGCACTAGGGAGGCTGAGGTAGGTGGAGCATTGTGAGTTCGAGGCCGGCTTGGGCTACAACGTGAGCGCAAGGCCGGCCTGAGCTACACAGTGCGACCCTGCCTCAAAAAACCAGGACCGGGAGTTTGGTTCAGCGGCTTACACGCCTGTCAGGCAGGCGCGAGGTTGTGAGCTCGATCCCCGGTGCCACAAAAACAAAAACAAAAACAAAAAAAAAAAAAGAACATAACATGTTTCTTTTACATGACTGGAATACAGGCGGTTTTTCTTTCTTATTCAGCTTTGCAAATTATTTCCAGTGAGCCTGTGTTACTTTGTTTCTCCTGCATTGATAGGGAGCAAAGCCACCGCCTCACACATGCTAGACTAGCACTCTATCACTGAGCCACATCCCCACTCCCTGCATTACTTTCAGGAAAAGGAGAAAGAGATTAGCTTCACATGCTCACACATTTAAAAAGGTAAAAATTAACTCACAGCCCTCAGCCCAGCATCTCCGGGAGGCAAATCATTCTCCTCTCTCTGGGTTTTGTCACAGGCTTTGGAGAGGCAGCATGGAAGCTAAAGAAACAGCTACATAACACACCCGGACCAGACATTAAAATCACTGCCAAAGAATTCAGCAACAGCCAATTACATAGCCCCTGGCTTCCATTTGTGCAGCAAAGGGTCGGGCTGAGGCCAAATTGAAACGTGGAACCTGAAACGCTGTGCTCAACGTGTGACTCACCCCTTGTCTTCTAAGGACAAATCCCTTTTGGCCACGTTCACCCCAAACAAGCTCCGAGCCAGACCATGTCTGGGTCCCCACACCACCACAGCCTTCACCCTGGAAATCTCTGACTTGCAGAACAGGATCTCAACCTCTCTCCTCAATGAGTGAGGACCTCACCTTACTTTGAGTAGACCCACATAATCACAGAGGCCCCCACGGCTGAGGTCTTTACAGTTACCAGGCACGGCTCCCAGGAACTCTGACTACCCTTAGAGACAGCAAAGACAGCAATCCCAAACTCTCCCAGGAGTCATGGTCTGACAGGCTGGCCTTTACAGTGACCTCACGGCCCAGAGACCACACCAGACTATGCCAGAGTCAAATGTACAATGGCCAGGCTCTCAAAGGATTTAAGCCAAAAGGGTAGCCCAGTTGTCCTAAGACAACTGGATTCCATCCCACTGGGTAAGAAAAACTGGAATTTCCAGGTGGATGTAGATTCAAGCAGATTTTCAATCCCTGCCTCTGAACAGGAACAGGCAGAGAACAAAGAGTAGAAACAACACACAGGGGCCACTAGGTAAGTAGGCAGTGGAGAAATCAGCAGGTTTAACCACTGAACAATGGTGCCCAATTCACAGATGAGCCCAAGGGATAATGCTACCAAAATTCCTGGTATAGAATCTGTGATAAGGTTCAGGCTGCCTTGGCATAAATTGCCCCATCATTCTCAACTCATAAACTAGCCTAGTCCTAGCCTGGAGATCCCTACCTCACGGCCATCCAAAGACCATAATACCCAGGCATATGACCGTTGATGTCTCATTATAACCATTGTGAAGCACCAAGTTAAGCTTACCCAGCAGAGCTGCTACAGAGCTTCAGAAATTAGAGGAAAATTTTTGTACAATCAATAAAACACTGAAGAAAGTTGACAACTCTGGGTTTCTGAAGGAAGTAAGTGGTAGGGAGAGGAAAAGGAAAATGATAAACACACACACACATACACACACACACACACACACACTAGTTTCTCTAAATGACATCAACACTGTTTAATTATGTGTCCCTTGCCTAAATTTTGAGTTTCAACAGAATATTCCATCTTCTTTATATAGGCACATGGTTATAACTAAAGCAATCTGAGAAGTTACCAGATGCCTTGGCACATCAAGGACATCTGCACAAGAATTTTCAGACAGAATGGACTGACACACCTTGCAAGGATCATCTTCTTCCCAAACTCTAGGCTACATCAGGCCATTCCTGAGTGTCTGCACTAGATGTCTACTGGGCAATGACCTTAGGGAAGAACACAGGATAGTCTTCTTCTGGGATGTTATGGTTCTGAGAAGTTTAAGTTTGGGCCCAATCACACATTTGGCTCATGATCTCTGTGGCCCATGGAGCTTATTTCTACCTGGTTCTTACTGCAAAAGGAGGGGACTTCCATGTTGGCTTAGAATCCTGGATAAATTAAAACCAAGGATCATTTCTACTGCCCTCAGGCCATATGGGAAAAAGCGACCAGGTTTCATCACAAAAGTGAGCCCGACAGTCATGAAGGGTATTATGGTTTGTGTCTGAATGTCCCCCCAAAGCCTCATACAGTCATTGGGATGGGCTTCTAGTCTGTGATTGATTCACAGCCCAATGCTGGGATTATGGGTGTGAGTGCTACATTCACCTGCATACAATGTAAGGGACAGAAAGAGGCTTGTGCTCCACTCCTCCCTTTCTGCTCTTGTTGCTTTTGCTGTCTTCTGCCAAAGCCATAAACTGTTGCTCCTCTGCCATGTGCCACTCTGCCTTGGAGTCAGCTGAGTATGGACTGAAACCTCCACAAACTGAGCTAAATAAACCTTCCCTCCTTTAACTTTAGGTGTCAGATATTTTGTCCCAGCAATGAGAAAAAAATAACCAACACAGAATTTGGTATTAGAGAAATGGGGTTGTGCTGGATGTGGTGGCGCACACCTTTAATCCCAGCACTCAGGAGGCTGAGGTAGGAGGAACGCTGTGAGTTCGAGGCCGGCTTGGGCTACAATGTGAGCAAGGCCGGCCTGAACTACATAGTGTGACCCTGCCTCAAAAAAAACAGAGCTGGGAGTTTGGTTCAGTGGCCTAAGCGCTTGCCTGGCAGGTGTGAGGTTGTGAGTTTGATCCCTGGTACTGCAAAAAAAGAGAGAAGCAGGATCGTTGCTGTGACTACACCTGACCACGTGGTTCAAGAGCCTTTGGGAATGGCTTATAGGAAAAGTTTGAAGAGGTTCAGAGATGTCACCTGAAAGTGTAGAGCTGGAATGCCTTAGGCTGTTCTGTACAGCAGGTTCTGGTCAGAGCTCAAAAGACCAGAAGGCTAACAGAAATGCTGCTGGTAAAGGCCAGGCTTGGGAGGTTTCTGCTGTGAAGGACTACATTGGCTGTTGGACTCCAGATGGTATGTGTTACAGCATGGCAGAAAGTTTGTCTGCATTTTGCTCATGTCCAGAGAGTTTGCCTGAGACTAAGATTGAGGGAGGTGGACTGATTAATCTGGCAGAAGAAATTTCAAGGCAGTTAAATGTTGAGGCGGTGGCATGGCTATGCTGGGGGCTTTTAGCCAGATTTAGGTTGAGAATCAAGAGCAAAGAGCTCAGCTGAATGATTTAAAATGTTGTGAGTCTGACCACAATAAAAGCTTCAGTAAAGCTACAGACTGCAAAGGTAGAGCTGAGGAGATCTCTATTGCTAAGAAGGAACAGGGAGAAATAGGAAAGATGGCCTGAAGGCATTACCAGAAGCAACAGGTCTCCACCCTTTGCAGTCTCAAAACTACAAAAGTAAAAAACTGCTTTGAGGAGAAAGCTGCAGAGCACTATGTTCCAGAATGGCAGTGGCCTAGAGAATTTCCTCCTCAGAATTGGATTCAGAGTGCTCAGGCACTTGATCCCTACAGCCAAGAGAGAAGGAAGTCTGGCTACTGCTCCAGCTGGCAGCAGACCCTGACATCATCCACATGGTGCTGGTTTTAGGCGCATGCACAATACAAGCGTTTTGAGGTTAAAGGGGCTTCCACCCAGATTTCAGAAGAAGGCTTGAGAGGCCAGGCAGTGTACCCCTGAGAGGGCAATGTGTGAAATGTGAGGGTGAAGCCAAAGGTGCAGTGGAGACCCTAGAAGTTTGGAAAAACCAGAAACATGGATCATCTGAGGAAACCTTCAAGGAGGGAGCAGAGTGGGCCCAAGAGAGAAGCCCTGGGAGCTACAATCACGTGAGATGTTATAGAGGTGGAGCCACCCAGGCCTTTTGGAGCTTACAACTTGCCACAGGTTGCATTGGATGCTGTACATGAAACTACAGGGCTTAATATTTGCCCTGCTGGATTTTGGACTTGCTTTGATCCCAATCCTCTGCATTCCTG
>RJWM01035863.1:0-18571 GCA_004363535.1 Dasyprocta punctata | reverse complement strand
AGCAAGACCATCTTAAAATAAAGATTTTAAAAAGCGCTGAGAATGTAGCTCAGTGTAAAGGCCTTACTTCAATCCCCAACACAAACACAAACACACCCCACATGAGATGAATGGCAACAAATGAAAAGAGGAGGATGAATGGGTGGATGGCAGGAACTGGGATGTGGGAACCTGTAATTACCGACAGAGTAGTCAGGAAAGATGCACTGAAAAGGTGACACCTGAGTGAGAAGTGAGGGGAAGGAAAGCCAGCTGCGCAGTGTTCCAAGGAGAGGCAGAGGATGGGACCAAAGCCCTGAGACAGGAGGACACTTGGCCTGAAAAGAGGCCAATGTGGCCAGACAATCCACAGAAGAGGGAAATGAGGTCAGAGAAATAGCAGCGGTGGAGCCTGGAGAGCCTTGTGGGCCAACAGATGGACGCTGAGCCCTTATGCTGTGAGAGACAGGAAGGCTGGGAGCCAGGAAAAGAGCATCCCTCTGGCCCTGCTGAGAGCAGGGTGCAGTGAAATAGGGAAGCTACCCTGGAGACATGGCTATCAACCAGGTGGGAAATCACAGTGGTGTAAGCAAAGGCTACAGCAGAAGGGACGAGAAGCAGAAAGTCATGTACCACGTTATACTGCTTTCTCAGCAGCAGGCCACATACACAAAGGTGGTCCTATCAGATGATACATACACCAAGTGACTTTGCAGCAGTCCTAGCTTGTGTTAAGAACATGCTGTTTCCACAATGATGAAACTGCCTAAAGACACATTCTCAGAACGTATCTCTGTTGTTCAGCTACTCATAACTGTCCCTTGATGGCAGAATTTGCTGATAAACGATGTAAGGGAGAGGAAAAAAGGGGAAAATGTCTTCTTTTCGGAACAAAGGGAAATGCTTTAGTAACCTGGAATATTTACTCAAATAAAAAATATGTTATCTGCAGCTGACATAAGAATACTGCACACCCTGACACACAGTAAAAAATAAAACCAAGCCGGGCGTGACGGCATACACCTTTAATCCCAGCACTCGGGGAGGCTGAGTCAAAAGGATCCTTGTGAGTTCAAGACCAGCCTGGGCTACAAAGTGAATTCAAGGCCAGGCGGAACTGCATAGTGAGAACCTGTCTCAAAAAATAGGGCTGGGGATTTAGCTCAGTGGCACAAGCGCCTGCCTGGCGGGCACAAGGTTGTGAGTTGGATCCCCGGTACCAAAAATTAATTAATTAATTAATTAATTAAAAAAACCAAACCAAGTGTGGGCGCACACCTGTAATCCCAGGAGTATCACCATAAGTGCAAGGTCGACCTGAACTACACGGTGAAACCCTGTTTCAAAAAAATAAAAAATAAATAAAAACCAAAGCATGCTGCAGAGGAGTTAACACTTACAGGAACTATGAAGAAGAGGTGGAAAACCTAACCAAAAGAACCAAGGCAGGTACCTTTAGGAAGTTCTATGGAGGAAATGAGTCTTACGGATGAAACTTCCAGGTGAGTGTAATTATTATGCATCACAATACGGGGCGGGAGGGGGGGAATATGCAGGCATAATGAAAGGATAGAAAAAATGATTTAAAATGAAGAGGCAAGAGAAGACAAAATACACATGGCAAACATCAGTAAGTCTACCAGTGAACCCACAGGAAGGAGTACAGTATTAGAAATAGTATTGTGAGGAGACCAGGTCAAGCAATTTTTATTTATTGCAGGAAATAGTGTTAGACACTCACACAGGAGAACAAGACTAGCAGAGAGTTGAAGGCTGTGTTTCTGTGCTGAGGGAAGCTAGGTGCAAAGAGCTACAGCAGGAAGAAAGCATAGTAAGACTAAAACTGGAAGTAGACCCAAGCAATGAGAGAATAATTCAGCACTATGAAGTGGTCTACCAACAGGAACCAGAAAGAAGCTAACGGACAGTGGCAGGCTCAAGGAATGAGTTAACAAGGCCACTTAACTTCCAGTGTCAATGGAAATTAGTTGGTACCAGTTGATTCTCACAGTAAGTACTAGACACGGAGTTTCCTAAGAGTTCTTTCTTCAACTGAAATCCGCCCCCCACCCCGAGCCCTCAACCCCCACGTGTGACATACAGAATCACCTACACTCTCCTCCCTGCTGAATCCAAGTCACATTATAAATAACTGAACACAGGTATCGCACAAAAGAATTCGTTTCTGCATGAATTTGAAAAGGGATTACTGGAAGAGAAATAGCAGAGAACAATCCAACCCTAGTGAACAGAAAATGCAAAAGGTTATGAAGAATGTTTCAAAACTCAGATCCCTGGACTAGAAAAGACCAAGTAACACGTCCCTGGTATTCAAGGACCACAAAAGGAATTCGATCTCACACCAGAGACCCAATAGTCACAGTGCACAAGGCAAAAGGCCAGTATGCCTTCTTTCTCTCTTCACTTCTATTGGAGTGAGTAAGAGACTACAAAAACAGCAGATAACTTCTGGGGGTAGAGGTGGGGGGCCATGATCTGAAAATGGGCAAGTAACAAGCCAGGCATGATAGTGCACACCTGTAATCCTAGCAATCAGAAAGTTGAGGCAAAAGGATTGGTATGAGTTCAAGGCCAGCCTAAGCCACATAGCAAGACCATGACTAATAACAAAAAAAAACAAAAAACAAAAAAAATTACAAGCTTTGATTTGAAATGGTGGAATAACAACAGTATCTTTATGAAGCTGGAATCAGAACTAAAAGTACATCTGCTCCTAAGAGCTGGTGCAAAATAAGTACTCAATAAAACGTAGTTCTCTGTTTATCCTCTCTACAATGTATGCTCTATTTCTCTTTCCATGGTGTACCAGCAGCGAAATACCATACAAGGCTCTTCACTCCTTAAAGCCCTAAGCACTTGGTGAGATTGTTATCGCCTACATGTTCGGAGCTACTCAAAAGATAACTGATAGATTAATGTCATTCTTCAGCACTGCATAACATTTATATATAGCTGGACCTTGTGGCACACGCCTGTGATCTCAGTGCTCAGGAAGCTGAGACAGGAAGATCATGGCAAGTTCAACACCAGCCTGGGCTATAAGGTGACTTCAAGGTCAGCCTGAACTGCAAAGTGAAACCCTGCCTCAAAAAAAAAACAAAAAAGAAAAGAAAATCTCATTAGCATTTATTCACCTTTCCTGAGTCCTCCAATACAAAATAAACAATGAAATATAGTTAAAAGGGAAGAAGAACATGAAAATTAAAAATTTCTGGAAAACAAAACCACCATTATACTGAAATTCATTTCTCTAACTATCAAAAATATGACTATATAGCATGTAGATCAGAGACAGAGCACTTGTTTATCTGGGTTGAAACCTGGGAGGTGGGGGATGAACTATCATCAGTAGGCTGCTGCTCTAGGAACAACAGCTTTTTTCAAAAGTAACACTGGGAACCATGTAGGACATTAGCTATTGCTGTTCCTGACTGTTCTGACAAACCAGCACACTTGCCAATAACTAAAAACTAAAGGAGATAAGTAAAATCAGTAACAGAATGAAATCACACAAATCAAAATCCTGGATTTAAGAGTTAACATAAGTAATCCCAGCACTTTGGGGAGGCTGAGACAGGAAGATTGCTGCAAGTGAGTTGAGACCAGCTTGGGCTACAAAGGTAAGTTCAAAACCAACCTGAATTGCATAGTGAGACCCTGTGTCAAACCAACCAAACAACAGAAAAAAAAAGTTAACATAAAACTAGAAATTCAATGGGACCTTGTCGGGAGTTTGATCCCTGGTACCAAAAAAAAAAAAAAAAAAAAAAAAAAGTGGGAAACCTAGGCCAATGTGTTTGAAGGCAGACAACAGAGTTCTCTGCTGACTATAGTCTTCCCTAATAAAGCACCAGAGTGAAAGACACACCAAATGAGGTTGTGGTCTTAGATTGCATTAACCAAAGTACAGTTTCCAGATCACAGGAAATCAGTGGGCTGGGGAGGTAGCTCAGTGGTAGAGTGCTTGCTTAGTCTGTATAAGGCCCTGGATTCAGTTCCCAGCATCACCAAAAACAGATCTCACAGAAAATAAAAGTCTTAAGCTAAAAACATACCAGGTAAGAGCCCTCTATTAGCACACTTTAGGGAATCCAAAAGAGAATGTGGTCCAGATCTGGAAACTGCAGTCTGATAGTACTAGCAAGAGAAGACAAGTAATCATCCCGGCATGACCAAAGCTGTTAACTAACACAGCTGCAAAAGCTACATCACTCAGGAAGTTCCTACAGCACACAGAGACGGATACAACAGGCACTTCGTAAAAAACTACCCATGCTGGGGCATGGTAGTGCTTGCCCAGAAATCCTAACACTCAAGACTGACGCCGAGGCCGACTGTGAGTTTGAGGTCAGTCTTGGGCTACACACTAGTGAGACCCTGTCTGGAAACAAAACAAAACACTACCAGAACCTGCAAAAATGCCTTGCTTTATGTAAAGGTGATGGCAAATCTTTTAGAGCTTTCCATGATACCAACAGACTGCTGTGGTACATGTGCCACAGATTTGCCACTGCTGCTTTATAACACCTAAAAACAGTACCAAAGACGAACACGATACAAATATCACTAAGTACTATGCATGTACTATCACTTCTAACACTGTAGTTCTGATTCATATTACATGAGTGGCAGTCTGACAAAAGAAGAGGGAAGGGAACCCCAGGGCCAGAATTTCCATCTCATTATAAAGTAAATCACAGTTAGCCAGGCAACTTGTCAGGAGCAATGCTACACAGAAGATTAATATTATTCTTAACTCCGCTCAATTTTTTTTTTCCTTGTCTTTTTGAGACAAGGTCTTGTTATGCAACTCAGGCTGACCTTGGGCTCACTTTGTAGCCCAGGCTGGTCTCGAACTTGCAATGATCCTCCCACCTCAGCCTCCTCAGTGCTGGGATTACAGGAGTGTGTCATCACGCCTGGCTCATGAAATTTTTTCTTGGAAATTTTGAAGTATATGAAACACTCACTCCCCACACCTAGTATCTTTATTTATAAACAAATAATGGAACACACCATTTGAACCTACAACGAGCGCTTCAGTAATGAAAATCATCTCATTGTGAGTTCTTCAGCTAGTTTTTTAAGACACACATAACGAATATTTCTGGCAACCTACTATGTAGAAATTTTAATATTATCAATTTCAGTATTAAGGTTTATGTGCCATAGTTCTTGGCCAACCATTTATAAAACATGGTTACAAATGCTAGTAGAAAATAACAAAAAGTTTAATAATACAGAAAGTTTCACTGAGTAATTTAAGTCAATAGAAATCACAGAAGTTATTTTACTATGATAGATTTAAATGGATTATTCATAAAAATAAAATTGCCTCCAGCTTTACTGTTGTGGAATTACTGAATTGAAAAAAATAGGTACATGCTAATCTGGATTCAAAGTGAGGGAGAAAAAAGAAAAAATAAAAGCACTGGCATGACTATCATGAATGCAGCATACTGATGCCATTTATTTTAATCTAGAACCAAAATGACATGCACAAGTGTACTAATGATTAAGTACTTAATTGTGTCATCCAAAAACTCTAATTCAAACAACCGCTTTCTCCACTCAAAGAAAATAACATCAATACAGTATCAACAATTTACACTGCAATTTCCAGTGTTAATGAGTTACTTTTCCTACAAAGCCTATATATTGTTATGTAAGTGTTCATAATGCCTCACCATTAACACTGAGGACAGAAAATCTGTATGTAACCCAGTAGAAAATCCAGATATAAGGCAGATATGGAATTATGGGTTCAGTACTGGAATCCCAGCAGTCTGGGGGACTAGGGCAGGAGGATGGCAAGCTGCAGCCCAGAGTAGGCAGTTTAGAAAGATTCTGTCTCAAAAAAGGACAAGCTAGGGCTGGAATGCAGTTCTTACAGATAAAGTTCTGGATTCAACCCCCCATACTAGGAAAAAAAAAAAAAAAAGGAGGGGAAAACAAGAAAAAACAGAAGACGCAAATACAAAGCACAGCTGTTCATAATAATCAAATTTCCATTAGCTTAGATTCAATTAAAAAGATGGTGGTTTAACTTCCAGAAAAGTGAAAATGGCTATATGATCTGTGATAATTTTATGGAAGGCAACTGTTACACTTTAATATATTTTAAGTGTAAATGAATGGAAAATGTGACTTGTGAAAATGTGGCTTAGATACATAATATAAGTACCTATTACCATGTGAAGACATATACCTTGTCAAAAGCAATCCAGGAGAGTACGATTATCACCTTTATTTTACTGATGCTGAAACTGAGACAAGAGCTTAAATGATGTACCCAATCAGGGACCACAGACCAAAGGAAAAAAATCTTTTTTCATCTTTATTTTTTATTTTAAAACCTAAGACAATTTTAGGAAAAATGCCTGCTATATGACATATTCTGTTAAAACAAAGTAACAGCCAGACATAGTGATGTGTGCTTGTAATCTCAGCACTCTAGGAAGCTGAGGCAGGACAGCCATAAATTCAAGTTTAGCCTGGGCAACTTAGCAAGACCCTATTTCAAAATAATAAATAAAAATGTAGCGATACAGCCCAGTGCAAAAGCTCTGGGTTCAAACCCCAGTACCACTTAACCAATCCCCCCCGCTCTTTTTTTTACAGTGTTTTGAAAAGTAGGATTAGTTAAAAATATATCCTATATCCAGGCTGGGCATGGTGGCACACACCTGTAATCACCACAACTTCAAGGTCAGCCTGGACTCTTATAACAAGACCCTGTCTCCAAAAAAACCATAAACAAAACAAAATAAAAAACAAACAAAATATAATAGAATTTTTTTTCTATTATTCTGTCCCTTTCTGGGACAGCAGAGATGGGTGCTGGAATTTGAACCCAGGAACTCTACACTGAGCTACAATCTCGTTCTTTTTTCACTTTTGAAACAAGGTCTGGCTAAATGGCCAAGGCTTGTGTTATGGATTAAAAACTGGTGGTCAACTTAACACCAGTTGAATTACATCAGCATGGTGCTGAGTATAGATGGTCCACCTGAGGAAAGTTGCCAGCATAAATAGAGGCGTAGAGAAGATCAAGGCGTTGTGGGTTCCTTTAAGAGTTGCTGTTTCGAGCCGATGGTTCTCCTGGAGGTGCTTGTCATGCTGGCTTCCTCAATATGGATTCAGCCATTATCATCGGAGGAGCTCAGGACCTCATCAATGTTTGGCTGTGGTTCACCTTGGGAGAGCTCTGCTCCTTACATTGTGCATCACCTCCTAGATCTGGAGGGGAAGCTGTGTGCTGGAAAAGCTTGTCACGCTGGGCTTCCTGACCTGTAAGACTGTTCTCATCGTCGGAGGAGCGTGGGACCTCAATGCCGCTGAGGATGGCTGTGGTACTCTTCAGGGCAGCCCCGCTCCTTATTTTGAGTGTGACTTCTTCGCTCCAGTGCAGAACCCTCAACCTACTGCACAGTTCCTTCACCCCGCAGGCACACATTTTCTAGTTTCCACCACTGACCTTTGGGCTTTCTCAGCACAGAACTGTAAAATAGACTGGTGTGAGTCCTTATTGTGGGCTCTTAGATCTCCAGTTGGATTTGTAGGAGGCATTGTCATGCGTTTAGGGTCTTTAGCTGGACTCATGCAGGACACTGCTGTGGGTTCCAGGCCCTCAGTTGAATATCCTAGGTCTTAGTGTTGTGGACAGATTTTCCTGCACTTTCTGTGTTTAACTCAATGACCATCATAAAGCCGTATTACAAATTCTGTGTCCTGTATGCAGTTGTTCTCCCTGTAACCCCTGACTACAACAGTTTGGCTCTAACTTGCAATACTCCTGCCTCAGTCTCCCAGAGTGCAGAGATTACAAGTGTGTGCCACTGCACCCAGCTAACACTACAAAGGAACTCTGAAGTATGAGATAGTTATGTTTTCTGACAAAGGAACCAAGTAGGACTGCTCATCTCAAGCAGTTACAGTGATTAACGTAAATGATGAACCTATTAACTTTCAGCTCTTTCATACCAGTGACAAAGCTCCTGCCCTACATGCTGAAACATTTTCTGCTTCTACCTGACAAAGTATAAATGCACTTTTGCAGGGGTTATAAATGGAATTCCACATCACTGAAGATGTGGACAATTTCTTGACTCCACTGTCCTGCAAAGAAGATCCCAAGGTAACTCCTCATACTGCTAAACTTTTATTAAACATGCACAGAAATAACTAAACTACACAATGAAGGTGATTTCCCCCTCAAAGCCTGTCCCCTAGGAAAGATCTCTGCATATTTTCTCAGTTAAGGAAAGTAGCTCGGTTTCACTTGCCATAAATTTTCCTAAACTAGGTCCAGCAGCCTCTGCCCCACACTGTAAGCCTCAACCCCTCAAGCTCTCCTCCTCTGAAACATCAACGCATATGCCCAGGACACCCCACAGCAAGTGCCCTGCACGCAGTGAGCTTCCACCTGGCTATGACATCCAATCCAAAATTTCCCAACTTCTTTCCTAAATGAAGTGTGCCATGCTCTCCACACACCCCTCACCCAAAACCACACTTTCTGAGTTTCATCTTTACACCCCTCCGCTTCTTTCATTCTCTGGGTCATGAGCAGAAGAACCCTACCATGACTAGTTTTCTTCTCCAGTTCCATCTATATCCAAGCAGTTTCATTTCCTCCTCCCCTGCAGCTTCCACCTGCCCAGGCCTCTCAAAATCAGAACATAAGGCCACTGCCAAAACTTCTGCCCAGCGCCCAAATCCATCACATTCATACCTGCATTCACCCTCCCCACGCCAGACAGATCATGTTCACACAACTTCTCAAAACTCAAAACACAGCTGGCTTAAACTCTTTCAAGTCGCCAACAGCATGAAAAATGAAGAGAAAGCCGGGCGTGGTGGTGCACGCCTTTAAACCCAGCACTCGGGAGGCTGAGGTAGGAGGAGCGTTGTGAGTTCGAGGCCGGCTTGGGCTACAAAGCGAGCGCAAGGCTGGTCTGAGCTACATAGTGCAACCCTGCCTCAAAAAAACCAGGGCTGGGAGTTTGGCTCAGTGGCTTAAGCGCCTGCCCTGGCAGGTGTGAGGTTGTGAGTTCAATCCCTGGTGCCGCAAAAAAAAAAAAAAAAAAGAGAGAAGAAAAATGAAGAGAAGCAGGGGAACTGTTCATTCAGATTAAAGGTAACTATAGAAGTATAATGCTGAAGCATGTGTAATGCATTTTATGCCACAGAAAATGTTGCACTTTAAGGACATTATTGGGAAGCTGACACAAATGAAACATACAGTAACAATAAATTTCCTGAATGTGATAGTCGTATTATGGATTGGTAAGAGATTACTAGTTTTTGGGAAATACGCAAAGTGTTATAAAATGCAGCCAGCACCATGTATGTACGCTACTCTTGAAAGGGTTGGGAGAAAAAATGTTTGTGTACATACATACACTTAAGAGAGACACACATGCATGCAGAATGCAAGCAGCCAGGTGGTTTGGCTTGTGTCTGTACGTCCCTCTGAAGCTTCATGCACTATATTACAGGTGGGACCTTTTCAGAGGTGGCTGGATCTAGAGTGTGACACTAGGACTGATTCATGGTGCAATGCTAGGATCAAGGGTACCAGGATTAATGGTGTGACTGCTCCCTGCCCTACGTAGCCTCAGTAAGATACAAGCGATGGAAAGAGCTGTGGTTACCCCTTGTTGCTTTGCTACCTTCTGTCCAGCATAAACTGTCTCTCCTCTGCAATGTCTGTCTGCCATGTGCCACCGTGCCTTGTAGCCAGCTGATTACAGACTGAAACCTCTACAAACTATGAGCTAAATAAACCTTTCCCCCTTTAACTTCGGGTGTTGGGCCGGGCGTGGTGGCACATGCCTTTAATTGCAGCACTCGGGAAGTTGAGGCAGGAGGATCGTTCTGAGTTTGAGACCAGACCAGCCTGGGCTACAAGGTGAGTTCAAAGCCAGCCTGAACTGCATAGTGAGACCCTGTCTCAAAAAACAGAGCAGGGGATTTAGCTCAGTGGTGTAAGCGCCTGCCCGGTAGGTGCGAGGTTGTGAGTTCAATCCCCAGTACCAAAAAAAAAAAAAAAACTTTGGATGTTGGGTATTTCGTCTCAACAGTAAGAAAAGTAACTAAGACATCAGGTATGGTGGCACATGCCTGTAACCTCAGCTACTTAGAAGGCAGAGGCAAGAGGATCTCAAATTTAAGCCCAGCCTGTATATAATTTAATGAGACCCTATCTCAAACTTACACACACACACACACACACACACACACACACACACACACACAGAGTGATGGGGCACATAATAACTCAGTGGGAGAGCACATCTCTACCCTGTGAAATGCCCTGGGTTCAATATCCAGGGCATTGAGGGTGGGGGAAGAGAGATACAAGTAAATGCAACAGAAGGTTAAAAGTTGGTGAAACTAGATAAAGGGTATTATAGAAATTCTTTTTATTATTCTTTAAACATCTTTTGAGCTGGGGATATAGCTCAGTGGCAAAGTGCCTGCCTAGCAGGCACAACGTCTGAGTTCAATCCCCGGTACCAAAAAATAAATAAATGAATAAACTTATCTTTTGAAAGAATTTTAAGATAAAAAGTTTGTTTTTTAAAATCCCCTTAAAGGGGGCAGCACAAGGAATCTTTTTGGGGTGATGGTGTATTTGTTCTCTTGATAGTTCAGTAATATATGCATACATCGAAACTTATTAAATTGTATCCTTTAATTATGTATACATTATATGTCAGTTACCCTTAATAAAGCTATTACACACACACACACACACACACACACACACACACCCCTTGAAGGCCCTTCCTGGGTGCTCTGACAACTCATCTCAGCAAGTCTTGTCACAGTGCTGCCTCTCTACATTTGTCCCCTTCTCTCCCAAGTTCCCTGTGTCCCTGTGCTTGTCTTCGTCATACTACTTTCACTTCCTAGAAGAGTGTTGGCAGAATTTGTACTCACATAATGTAAACTCAGTTGTACCAGGTCACACACCCAGTAAGAGGCCTGGTTTCCTCATCTGTGAAATGGGAATGAGGCCAACTACTGACAAGGTAAGAAGAGACTGCAGGGTGGTTGTGGATCAGCAATGGGCACAGAATGTAGCAGTGTGCCGTATCTGCAATGCTCCACACTCTGAGTGCCGTACTAATGCTTAAAATTTCATATTTCAGATTTTTACATTGAGAGGTCCCAACCCTGTACTTTGGACACTGAAACAATACAAAACAGCATTACATGTCATTATCTCCATCCATCTAAAGTCCTGCAGGCTCAACCTTTTTCCCAAAGTTGTCTCCCATACAAAGTCTATGAAACACCTCTCTCACACTTGCCTGAATTTACACAGTACCACTACAGATACTGTGTGAGGCCACCTACGGACTACCATGCAAATGTCCTAAAAACAGATCCACCTGTGCCTCATCTTTTATGTGCCAAGGTCCTGCTCATCAAGAGTTCAATATCTGAATTCTGGAAAGCATTGAACTGAAGTTAACACACTCCTGCCGCCTTGAACCCCTGTGGTTCAGAGCTGCCCAGCAGCAAGACGTTCAAATTACAGTCCTGACGTGAACATGTTTAACCACAATGGCTGAAGAGGCCCAGTCAACAAACACCAAGAAGGAGTGAAATGATGAACTGCCTCAGACCACACAACCTGCAGAGGCAGATGAGGCATCTGCTCACGGGCCCACCCACTCACTAGTGGTTGTGGGCCTTGGTTAAAACCTGGGAGATCATGGATCCAAGGATTCCTTGTGGGGCAGTGAGTTCTGTAAGATGCTCCAGAAAAAAGTATTTAGGACAATTAAATAAGTGCATAAATCATTCTCAAACCAGAGGACCTAGAACACAGATGAGAACCAGCAGTCGGGAACGTTCTGGACAGAATTATTAGCCAGGTTTACACTTTCCTCACACTCAGCACTCAAGCCCATCAATATACAGCATCACATTTAGTATTATGAAATGATGCCCACTACTTTTTCAAAATTGATAGTACTTTCTACCTCCAAAAACTCAGGGAAGGAGGTTTAAAATGCCAGTAGCCCAGCCAGGAACTCCAGTCTGGCCACAATGCTGGGCATTTTGTTCTAGGAATTCAACCACTACTAATTAAACAGCAAGGGGAACTGAAACCCTGAGAATCTCTGATTACACAGAAATCTGGGTGTAGTTTTTTACACAGGCATGCCTAGGGGAATCCTTTGAAAAAGTCTAGAGCTATTTTTATTTTTCCTTTTATTCCTACTACAGAGCAAAAATTATTTGTCAACACTGGAAAATCCAGGAAAGGTTTGTCCTGTGGCAATGGTCAGGAATCCATAGACAAGAACCTAAAATGATGGATTTTCCCTTGAAGTACGGTGAAGGCTACATGCTTTGGCAGCAACACTCCGTCACTGTCTTTGTGGATAAGTTTTTAACTTCCTAAATGGAAAGGATGTCGTCTTGAGACATGACACCAAGATTCACTATGCTGGAATAGAATTCAGGACAAGATGAGAATGCAAAAGGCCCCATACAGGCATCTCCTAAGCACCCAGAAAGACGCAGGGGGAATTTTCTGCCTAATATAAATTATGTTGTAGGGGAGGCAACATGAAAAGGAATTAAGCCATTGTTGCAAATAAAAATGTAACAGGTATAAAATAATTATTACCAAAGTCTGCCCCAGAGTTCTCGCTCATGAAGGACGGACTGGATTTGAGGTCCTGCAACATGGCAGAGCAGTGTCTTGAAAGAGAAGGGAATCCAGCTAATGGAGCTTAAGTTTAGAGCCACCATTCAATAAAATATGAATGTGCCCTCACAGTATATACCAAAATTAACTCAGAAGGATCAAAGATCCAAATGTTAAGACCTCACACTAAACTATTAAAAGAAAACAAACATACATCTTTGTGACCTTGAATTATGCAAAAAGCACAAGAAACAAGAGAAAATGAATGCCATAAAAATTTAAAACTTTGGTGTTTCAAACAACACTACCAACATTTATTTGTATACTTGTGGTCATAGCAGCATTATTACAGCAGCCAAAAGGTGATGCAACCCAAGTGTCTGCCAACAAATAAATGAGATATATACAAACAATAAAATATGACACGTGACACAACATGGGTGAACCAGAAGGATGTTATGGTAAGTCAAATAACGCAGTCACAAAGGACAAATATTGTACCACTCCACCACTATAAAGTACCTAGAACAGTCAAAATTCATAGGAGGAGAAAGTAGAATGGTAGTTATCAAGGGGCAGGAGGAAGAAATGGGAACTTAATGTTTTATACAGCTTCAGTTTTACACAATGAAAACAGTTCTGAAAGATGTTTGCACAACAACATTAAACACTTAACACTATTGAACAGTACAACTAAAGTAGTTAAGATGCTACATCTTATGTGCATTTGTAACACAATTTTTAAAAGGGAGAAACAGCATCATCAAAATAATAAAAAGACAATCCACAGACCCATGTGTGGGGGTGCACACCTTTGAGCCCACACTACTTTCAGGCTGAGAAAGGAAGATGACAAGTTCCAGGCCAGGATGGGCAACTCAATGAGATTTTGTCCCAAAATAAAAAGGAATATAACTCGTTGAACTTATCTGGTATATGTAAGGCCCTGGGCTCAACTCTCCTGTAGTGGGTAGGGGGGACCCAACCCACAGAACTGGAAAAACCATGTGTATATAACGTGTGGTAAGAAGGGTTTGCACCAAGAAATGTAAAACAAACTCTTAAAACTCAGTAATGAGTTACACAATCTACTAACAGGCAAATGATCTTAAGAGGTATCTCTCCAAAGAAAAACTTGCCAGTAACACTAAAGATGCTCATCTTCATCAGTCATGAAAAAAAATGAAAATGGAACCATGGCAAGATAATATATTTAATACCCACCTAGGGCCATGCGCCAGCTGCTGCCAGAGTGGCGACAGTCACACCCAAGCCTCTCTCCGTGAGCCTGTGCCATTCTCGGACTTCAGGGGGAGAGAACCACGGGCCTCACCAAGAGGTGATCCCCACCTGGAAACCAGCGCCATGTGCTGGTCGCGGCCAAAGTGGGGACAGCCACACCCAAGCCTCTCTCAGTGAGCCTGCCCCACTGGCAGACTATGCGCACATGGGGCGGTGGTCCAGGCCTCACCAGGAAGCAATCCCGGCCAGGAAACCATATCATTTTCACTGTTGTGTTGGGCTGGGTTTTACTCTCTGTTGTTTTGTTTATGTTAAACCTGATGACATGAGCAGCTATTTGAAAAATAACAAGACACACTATGGTAACCATTTTGAATTTATTAGTGACTTGTTTTGAAGTCCTTTAATGCATTCACTGTTTTGGATTTATTGTTTCTGTTTCTATTCCATTCTGTCCGATTTTTATTATGTCCGAAAGTATCTTCAGCTCTTCTGAAGACAACAAAAGGCATTATGGTAACTATTGGTTTCGTAAGGTTTGAAGTCCTGTATCACTTATGCTGGTTTATTTTTGATTGGTTTTATACTGTTTTATTTTATTTGGTTTTATCCTCTTTAAAATAAAATAAAATAAAATAAAAAATAATAATAATACCCACAAGCATGATTCGTTAAATAACAAGTATAGCAGAGATCCTTAAATGCTACATGAAAAGAGTAAAAGGACACTGCTGTTCTGGAAAACAGTGTAGTAGAGCATCAGAAAGTTAAACACTGATGGCACACACTTGTAACTGCAGCTACCTGGAAGGCTGAGGAAAGGGCTCTTGAGTACACGGCCAACCTGGACAACTTAGCAACACACTATCTCAAAATAAAAACTCTGAAAAGGGTGAGAAACATAGCTCAGTGCTGAAGTACTTCCCTAGCATGAGTAAGGCTCTGGGTTCAAGTCCAGTATCACCAAAAATAAAAATAAAAAATAAATTACACACACAGTAGCACGTGTGACCCAGCAATTAGGGATAAAGCCAAGAGAAATGAAAATATATGTGCAAAGAAAAACTGTACAGAAAAGATCACAGCAACACTATCCAGAATAACAAAAATAAACTCAAAACAGTAAGGACAACTCACATGTCCATGAACTAATAAATGGATGAATAAAATGTAGTTACTTCCCTAAAATGGACTAGTATTTATCAAAAAAAGGAACGAAGTTCCAATGCATGCTTCAACACGAATGAACCTTGAAAATGTTAAACTGAGTAAAAGGAAACCAGTCAGAAAAGACCACATATTATATGATACTATTTACATGAACTGCCCAGCACAGGCAAATTCACTGACACAAAAAGGGTGCTTGACGGGGGGACATGGAGTGGCGAGTAATGGGCATGAGTTTCTTTGGGAGGTGATGAAAATGTTCAAAAACCGTGGCAAAGCTTGCACTATTGGGTGAATATATTAAAACTAACTCTACTTTTTAAACAATGAACTGTATGACATGAGAAATTTTCAATAAAGTTAATACAAAAAGAATGAGTAGAGGGCCAGGGATATAGCTCAGGAGGTTGTGTGTTCAATTCCCAACGCAAAAAGAAAAAAAAAAAGGAAAAGAAAACCAAAAAAAGTAAGTATATCTTTACCCACTCTGCACCTAAAAGATACCTAGTTACAGTAACTTGCAAATGACAAAAGAATTCACAAGTCTCCTCAGCTGTCCCTGAACAATGGCACACACTGCACACAGCTGCCAAGCACTCAGGGTCATAATAGTGAAGTCGTGAAGCACTACACCGATCGTTCACATGAAAGTTTAGTTCCAGAACATCACACTGTTAGCCCACATTTAGGTTAATGACAGAATATCAAAACTTGAGATTCCCTATGTAATTTTATAGCAAAAAAATTTAAGGAAGTTTCACTTCTCTAATAAAGCTGCCCATGACCAAGAGTTTTCCCAAAGACACCACAAAGCGTGGCTTTGTGTTGGATTCATCTGCAACAGAGGACTCAGCAATTTAACCAGTTCCTGTTACAAGACTCGCATAACAAGCGTACACAATAATCACCTTGCTGTATAGGTAAAACAAACGTCAAGTAGACGTTAACAAACAAACAGTACCATATTCAATACACTGAATACAAATTTAACAAGCCTCAGGAGAAAACACACAATTTGTAAATCACTGTAAGTATATTGTTAAGAAAAGATGGCTTTGGGGGCCAGGGATTTAACTCACCAGTGTAAGCGCCTACCTGGCAACCACAAGGTTGTCAGTTCGATGCCCGATACTACAAAAAAGAAAGACAGAAAGAAAGAAAGAAAGAAAGAAAGAAAGAAAGACAGACAGACAGACAGACAGACAGACAGACAGAAACCAAGCAAACAAGCTTTGGTTCCAATTAAAAACAAAACAAAATAAAACCCTTGCCAGGCATGGTGGCAGACACCTGTAATCACAGGACTCCAGAGGCTGACGCAAGAGGATCACCACGAGTTCCAGGCCAGCCTGGGCTACATAGTGAGATCCTGCCTCTAAAAAATAAGAAAAACCTATGAATTCAATGTCAACTTAGCAATATTCACTAAAATCTAAACTCAACATCTAACTCGCATCATTCTGATTCACAGCCAATTACACATATAAAACATCTTCCCCGTGAGGCATCTGGCGCTGTCCTACCTGCCTGAGATGAGGTTATCTGACACTAGACAAGCTTACCAAGCCTCCCAATCAAGAAGCCATGAGGCCTCATTGCACATTCACTAACTTTTAAGTTTAGAAAAACATTGTTTTGTCTCATTCTGCTTCCTCAGTTCCTAGAAAGATGACAGGTAGAAGTGAAATGACAGTAAAATTTTCCTCCAGGCCACTAAATATCTGTAGCCTTACAAAACTGTAGCATCCATTCCTTACCAGTTTCTTTTAATATTTACAGGGAAATTAAATGTTTCCAATAAAGAGCCTTTATCGCAGAGGACAACTTATAGACTCACTTTACAGTTTTAACACTGCCATCCACGGGGAGGAGAAGACATCACCGACATAACTGAGGACATTTTTTTTAATCCTGCTCAGTTTTGTCTTTACTCAATTTCATACTCTGCTTGTGAAATCTGACATTCTTGCGATCATGTTAATAACCCTTGAACAAATACTCACTCTGCTAAGCCTACAATGAAAGTATTTTCAAAACAATCCTGGCAGAGCATTTTTACAGATGAAAACTTAGAAGAAGCCAGGCACAATGGTACACACCTGCAATCCCAACACTGAGGGAGGCAGAGACAGGACGATGACAAAGTCAAGTCCCATCTGGTCCAGTCAGTAAGACCCTGCCTTCGAATGGTGGGGCGGCGGTGGGGAGATAAAGGCTGGAAATGTGCCTTAGTGTGAAGCCCTGAGTTCAAGTCTCAGTACTGGGGGAAAAAAAAATTAGAAGATACCATGTCTGAGCAATCTCTTCAACTAAAATTCTCACTTCTAATCACTGCCTTCTGCAACTGAGGAGGGCTGGTCCCTTCCACAGGAAGGGCCTCTGGCCATCAGGCACACACGCTAATAGAGATGATGGCTTCACCGAGGCCTCTGTCCCTGCCCACTGTCAAGGGACTGAGTGGCCCCAGACACCAGAACCTACTGCACTGCCACAGCTCTCCCCTCCCTGTGAAGCACGCACATCGTGGACCACAGTAGGGTGTATCCACAGAAAAACCAGCAGGATCAGCTAAATCTCTGCATAATAAGCTACACAAAATCTTGGGCAAGGTTCTGTCTATGAAATAAGGATGGTAAACACCTGAGAATGAAATACTGTATTGTCTTCAACAAGCTTAGCACCCTGCCTGGCCCAGGTACATGCTGAATACAGAACAGTGATTATAAACAATGACACTTGCCACACCATCACCTATGTTCCCGGCACTGTGCTTCCAGTGCACCTATTAACTCACAGAATTCTCACAACAACCCTCCACCATTACCCACTTTTATCAATGAGGAAACCAGACATAAAGACTGAGAATGCCTTTACAAGAAGAGATTCAAAACAGTACAATCTCCAGCTCAATGCAGGTAGCAGTAACCAGTGCTCGTTAATCCTAGTGCAAAAAAACCCTACAAGTCCCCCTAAGAACTTCCTCCTATCATATTTTAACCAATTCTAAAGACATCAGCCTACTATTCTGTGCCTGCTATATATATATTGTTCTATGCTAAAGTAATGATAATAATAGCTACCATTTACAAAACACTTCCCACACACCAAACGCTGCTCAAGAACACATTTCATATTATATCATTTATCACAAACTGTAAGTTACTATTTACATTCTCAGAGGAGAAAAACATAATGCAGTAAGGTTAACTGCCCAAGTGACAAAGTTTTGAGTTACTGAAGGCAGATTATTCTATCCAGGTGATGTGACTCACAAAACCCGAAGTTCCTAACCACTCTAGTCTATACACTTCCTCAGCGACTACTAACCTTACAGTAGGATGAACTGGCAAGTATACAGTTCAGAAAACCAACACTGGAGTTTCAGAAGACATTTATGCTCATCTAGAAATTGGAGAGTACAGACACGACTAATTTTGGAAGCACCATGCTCAGCATCATTTTCAAGCTGCAGTACACATTTTGACCAAC
>RJWM01035862.1:0-22095 GCA_004363535.1 Dasyprocta punctata | reverse complement strand
CCATTGATTGCTTAACCTCCATAGGCTGTTACTCTTAATAGAATCCTACAATGATAACTGGATCCCCTGGAATCAGTGTTAGCTTAGAACTAGTGTCCAATAGTCACTAAAATTTCTGATCCTTAGTCTTCCCCAATGTAGATTTATCATGGTATCAGGGTTTAGGTACTTTTGGGGAAGAATGAGAAGAAGTATACTATGATCTTTCCTCAAAAGAATCCAGTCATACCTCGTTAAATGGGTTGTGTGTCTGTAAATTGGCTCAGTTTTAGTGGGAATGTATGCGTATGACTGCAAGTCTACACGTAGGCACACAGAATTTTTTAAGGGAGAGCATAGCACAAAATATTCTTTTTAAAAATCAATTGAGATCCTTGGGATTAAGACCCTGGCTTTGTGCATTTGTGGGAAATGTGTTAGTGCAGGGCTATATCCAAGCACTTTATGTTTTTTTTTGAGGCAGATATTGTTTTATTTTTTTGTTTTTCTGAGACAGGGTTTCACTATGAAGTTCAGGTTGGCGTTTAACTATGTAGCACAGGGTGACCTCGAACTCATGAGGATCCACCTGCCTCAGCCTTCGGAATCTCTGCTGACGTTCCTGCCTTGAGACAGGTTTTTGGTAAGTTGTCTAGGCTGCCCCCAACTTGGGGTACCTCTGTATTAGTCCGGAGAGTATGTGTGATTACAATTGTGCACCATTGTGCCTGGTATCAAAATATATTTCTTATTGTAGGTCCTTTCAGAATTTTGAAACATAGTCCTACTGTCCACCTCTGACAGTCTGTTCATGATTATTAGTGTCTAATTGTGATTACAATTAAAATCTGGAAGGGAAGAGGAGTATTGACATTAATACAGTAGACATGTATCAATAGAAGTGTGTCTTGAAGATAAATGAATGTGTTGTAAATCCAGTGTTGTGTAGCTTCTGATGAACTCTTAACTCAGATTCAGCTGAGTTGCCTATTCCTTTTGTTTTCTCCATAGTACCCAGGATTGAAAATTCTCTAGTAATTCTTCACTTTATCTTGCTTATCGTCCCACCATGCCAATTAAATATGCTGGTCTTGAGAAAAGGGATTATAGTTCTTCTGGATATCTGCTCACCTATGTAAGCATTCCAAGACATGTTTACCTATTCCTCTCACACTTTTAGAAGCATATCGGTCACATCCCTCATAAATATAAATGATTTTTTCTACAGTTTTCATACCTCTGAGACTTAATAAGTGCCTGTTTTTGCCTTTGTTTTTCAAATATTTTTGTTGGTTGGAGTTACTGGAGAAGTAATTTTTTTTCTAGGACTAGTTAAAATATCCACAATCCTGATGACTCTGGAAGTGTAGATGTTATGCCAAGTATTGTGAGCCCTGGTTTCAATGTACACCAACTCCAAATGAAATTTTTAGGAAACTTCTGTGGTTGTACTGTGGAAATGAGATGCTTTCAACTGCTGGAGTTCTATGACTCACCCTCTCACGGACACCTTTCTGTGTTGAAAGAAGGAGAGCTATGGGCGGCACATTCCTCCATCCTCAGCTGTGTGAGAAATCAGATGCCCTTTCTAATATCTTTTCAGAGTGCTTCATGTCTGCTGGTGCACCAGGGCAGGTCACAGAGATAAATCAGATCCCAGGAGTGACCATAAGCTATGGGGGAGGGGTTCAGGACAGTATCTCCATCTTGGCTCTTGGATTTTTTCAGGAGCCTCTTACAGGATCCCTGTGCTCTTTTGCAATGCAAAACCAATGTCAGAGTGATCCTTCTGGACATGGTTGCATCACATCATACCTTTACTAAGAGCTTTCTGTTGCCTCCTCCTCTCATTGAGAGTCAAATCCAAATTCCGTATGGTGAGCAGTAATGGGCTCTCCCTAAGCTGTCTTTCCTCCTATCTATGTCCTGTCCTCTTGTCCACCTGTACTCCTCTGACCTCTGCTATGCCTTAGATTTGATTCTGAACTTGAACTACTCTTTCTGATTGCCACCCTTAGATGTCAGCTCAGCAGTCTCACTGGAAAGCTTTCCTAGCCCACCTGCCCTCTTGCTTTATCTATCCATTTCCCTGTTCACTGATGTTTTTTCCAGGTTACCTCATTTGAGTGAAAGGATTCCTTTTGTAAATTTGTGCATATGTAAGTGTGTGCCACCATTAAGCTTGGTGTGTTGTCAGCTTTCTTGTTGCTGGGGCAAAGTGCCCTATGCTTAAACTTTAAGGAGATTAAAGTTTATTTCAATGTACAGTTTTAGAAGAGTTAGTCCAAGATCCACTGGATTCAAGGAAGAAACCTAATGGCAAAGAAAATCTTACTCAATTCATAGTATATGGAGAAGTATTCAGAAAGAGTGCTAGGAAGAGACATGTTGTACAAAGCCGTGTCCCCAGTGACCCACCTCTGCTAATTGGGCTCCATCTCCTAATAGTACATTCAGCTATCAACTTTAGCACATTAATCCACTGATGCATGTTGCCCACCCCCATGATGCAATCACTCCTCTTAACTAAACTGGCAACTAACTTTTAACTGACATATATATATATATATATATATATATATATATATATACCTTGCTAAACTGACACTTGGTCACATCTCCTTGAGCCACACATAATCTCCAACTACATACATTAAGATAGCAAGATGTAGTAAGAAATTGTAAAAATAACAGATCAAGGATGGACTTGTGCTCTTATTATTTGAAAAGGAGAAATTTAGTTAATATAGCCTTTTATATACTATAAAATATATTTTAATGTGATTTTAAACCTTGCCACTTAGTTTTTGTTTTTTTATTTTAAAAAGCAAAACAGAAAAAGGGTAGAAATAATACAGAATTTTAAAAAAAAGTAAGAAAACATTAGTTAATATATTGTGTATTGTTATCTTAGAAGTAGTTGTTCAGGTTGCAAGATCTAGGCATAAAAAATGATCAGTCAAACAATGACAACACAAACTATTCTTTTTGATCAATTGAGAAATAGTATAGTTATCTATCTTGCACACTTATACATACATACAGTTGTATGAGTATACCTCCATATATATAATCTTTTCCTATCTACCATTTCTCCTTTCCCCTAACCCAGTTGTTCTTTAATTTTGAGCACTTTCTTTCCCTTTCATTATTACAATATCTTTTGTACATTTTGGACCTTGTTACTCTTTCAGGTTTTTATTTTTATTTTTTACACTAGGGAGACAATACAATATTTACAAATGTGAGTCTGACTTATCTCACTTATGAGTATAGTCTCAAGTTGCCTCCATTTACCTATAAAAGCCTCAAGATCATGATTTTTTATAGCTGAGTAATATTCCGTTGTATAAAATACCACATCTTTTTCATCCATTTTGTGGTTGATGGGAATTTTGGTTGTTTCCAAGATTTAGCTATTACAAATTGTGCTGATGTAAACATGGGTGCACATATATCGCTGTGACATGACATTTTCAATTTTTCTGGGAAGTTATATAGAAGGGGAATAGCTAGATTGAGTGGGACTTCCAGTCCTAGTTTTTTGAGGAATCTCCATACTGATTTCCACAGTGGCTGCATTAGTCTACACTCCGACCAACAGTGGAGAAGTATTCCTTTTCCCCCACAACCCTGCTTGTTATCAGTTGATTTCTTGATGGCCGTTGTTCTTTCTGGAGTGAGATGAAATCTCAGTGTTATTTTAATTTGCATTTCTTGAATGACCAGTGATGTTGAGCAAGTCATCATGTATTTATTTGCCATTTCTATTTCTTCATCTGAGAAGTATGTGTTCATCTCAGATGCCCATTTTTGGATTGGGTCTTTGAATTTGGGGGGCCTGATGTTTTTCAATTCTTTATATGTTCTGGTTATAAGTCCTTTGTCTGAGGGACAGTTGACTAAAATTCTTTCCCATTCCGCTGGGGTTTTTTTTCACTTTGTTGGTGATTTCTTTTGAAGTGCAAAAACTTTTTAATAAGATAAGATTCCAGTTGTTGATTCTTTGAGTATTTCCCTTGTGGATTGCATTTTCTTCATGAACTCTTTGCCCACCCCTATGTCTTCAAGATTTCTACCTACCTTGTCTTCCAGTAGATTTAGTATTTCTATTGTAATATTTAGGTCTTTGATCCATTTTGACTTTAGTTTAGTGCATGGTGATAACCATGGGTCTAGTTTCAATCTTTGGCATGTAAAAAGCCAATTTTTCCAGCACCATTTATTAAAGAGGCTATGTTTCTTCCAGTGAGCATGTTTAGCCCCTTTGTCAAATATAAAGTGACTGAGTGTCTTTGTAGTTGTGTGTGCATCTTCTAATCTGTTTTATTTGTCCTCAGGTCTATTTTTTTTTGCCAGTACCATGCTGATTTTATCACTGTAGCTTTGTAGTATAATTTCAGGTCAGGGCTTGAGATGCCTCCTGCCTTGCTTATGTTGCCCAGAACTGCCTTTGCCATTCGAGGTCTCTTCTGTTTCCAAATACATTTTAGGAATGTTATCCCTAAATCAGTGAGGTATGTTAATGGTATTTTGATTGGGATTGCATTAAATCTGTACAACAGTTTTGGGAGTTTGGTCATTTTCATAATGTTCGTTATTCCTAACCAAGAGCAAGGGCTGTCTTTTGTTTTCGAACATTCTCTTCAATCTCCTTTTTTTTAAAGAGTACTATAGTTTTCAGTGTATAGGTCTTTTACATTCTTTGTTAGGTTAATTCCTAAGTATTTCATTTTTTTTGGATGCTATTGTGAAAGGTGTTGTTTCCATAATTTTTCTCTCACTGAGTTTGTTGTTTGTGTACAGGAATGCTATTGATTTTTGTGTGTTGACTTTGTATCCAGCTACACTGCTGAATTTGTTTATTAACTCTAGTAGCCTTTTGATGGAGTTTTTAGGGTCTTCTATGTAGAGTATCATGTCATCTGAAAATAGTGATAATTTAACTTCTTCCTTTCCTCTCCTTATTCTTTTTATTTCTCTCTCTTGTTTGACTGCTTTAGCTAATGTTTCCAGAACTATATTGAATAGGAGTGATGATAGTGGACATCCTTGTCTTCTTCCTGATTTTAGAGTGAAAGCTTTCAGATTTTGTCCATTTAGTATAATGTTGGCTGTTGGTTTGTCATAGATGGCTTTTATCAGATTGAGGTAGATGCCATCTATTGTAAGTTTCTGTAGGGTATTTATCATGAACAAATGTTGGACTTTATCAAAAGCTTTTTCTGCATCTTTTGAGATGATCATGTGATTTTTGTCTTTGACTCTGTTGATGTGGTGCACTACATTCATTGATTTGCATTTGTTAATCCATCCCTGCATTTCTGGAATAAATCCCTCTTGGTCATGATATATAATCTTGTTGATGATTTGCTTCATTCTATTTGCCAGTATTTTATTGAGAATTTTGCATCAATGTTCATTAGAGAGATTGTCCTGTGGTTCTCCTTTGTGGTTGGGTCTTTCTCTGGTTTTGGTATAAGGGTAACACTTGCCTCCAAGAATGAGTTAGGAAGGATTTCTTCCTTTTCAATTTCATTGAAGATTTTGAGTAGTGTTGGCATTGAATCGACTCTAAATTTCTTATAGAATTCAGTGGTGAATCCATCAGGACCTGGACCAGGTTTCAGGTTTGTTGGTAAGTTTTTTTTTTTTTATCACATTGTCAATTTCAGTAGCTGATATTGGGTTATTCAAAATTGTTATGTCTTCTTGACTGAGTTTTGGTAGTTGATACATTTCTAGGAATTTTTCCATTTCCTCTGTGTTTTTCACCCTATGTGAGTAAAGATTTTCAAAGTTGGTATTCATGATCTTCTGAATTTCCATGGGATGTGTAGTAATTTCTCCCTTTCATTCCTTATTGCATGAATTTGAGTTTTTTCTTTTTCTTTATAATGTTGGCTAGACATTTATCAGTTTTCTTTATTCTCTCTACAAATCAGCTCTTTGATTCATTAATTCCTTGTATTATTTTCTTAGTCTCAATTCCATTAATTTCTGCTCTGATCTTTATAATTTCCTCTCTTCTATGAGCTTTGGGTTTGACTTACTTTTCTTTTTCTAGAAGCTTGAGTTGTAGCATTAGGTTGTTTAATTGTGGTTGCCCTGTGATATGGTTTATACATTGTGTCAACTTGAGGAGTCTGGCAGCTTAATTAAGTAACTCAGCAGCTCTACATCCTGGGGTGTAGAGCAGGGTTACCTGGTCATTGTTACAATTTGAGAAGGTCAGAAGTTTAACTGGGAGACTCAGGAGGGAGCCAGGGGTCTTACTTTGTAAACATCCTCATCCTGTGCAAAGGAAGGCAAGGATGTTTGTGAAGCTACACCCACCCTGGGGCTGGGGTGGGGGGTGTCCTGTGTACTATATAAAGGAGGAGAAAAGGTTTGTTCTTGCTCCTCCTTTTTACTCTGGCTGCTTTTGCTCGGCTGCTGCCTTGAAGTGTTGTTCCTGTGCCATGCCACCCTGCCTTGGAGCCGGCTGATTGTGGACTGAAACCTCCAAAAACTGTAAGCTAAATAAACCTTTTCTTCCCTAATTTTGGGTGTCAGGTGTTTTGTCTCAGCAACCAGTAAAAAGTAACCAAGACACCCTGTGTTCTTGATGTGACAATTTATTGCTATGTATTTTCCTCCTAGGACCACTTTCATTGTGTCCCACAACTTTCAGTATGTTGTATCTGCATTTTCATTGAATTTTAGGTGTTGTTTAATTTCTTCTTTAATTTCATCTGTAACCCATTGGTTGTTCAAGGGGTTTTTATTTAATTTCCATATGGTAATGTAGGTTTTGCAGTTTCTTTTGCCACTAATTTCCAATTTCAGTGCACTATGATCAGATAATATGCGTGGGATAATTTCAATCCCTTTGCATTGACTTAAGCATGTTCTATGGGTTAATATATGGTCTATTTTAGAGAATGTCCCATGTGCAACTGAGAAGAATGTGTATTCTGATGTGGTTGAGTGGAACACTTTGTAAACGTCTACTAAGTCCATTTGTTCACAGGTTTGATTCAGTTCTGTTATTTCTTTGCTGACTTTTTGTCTAGTTGATCTATCTCTTTGTATCAATGGGGTATTAAGGTCCCCTATTGGAATTGTGTTGTTGCTTATTTGGTTTTTCATGTTTATTAGTATTTGCCTTATATAGTTGGGTACTCCTGTATTTGGTGCATATATATTTATGATTGTTAGCTCTTCTTCTTGAATTATTCCCCCGACAAGGTTGTTGTGATCTTCTTTATCTCTTTTGATCATATTTGGTTTGAAGTTCATATTGTCTGCAAACAGAATAATTACCCCTGCTTTTTTTGTTGTTGTTGTTTTGAGTTCCTGTGGTTTGGAATATTGTTTTCTGTGCTTTGACTTTTAGTCTGTGAGTTTCCTTTTGAGTCAGATGTGTTTCTTGTATACAGCATATTGTTGGATCCTGTTTCTTGATCTATTCTATCAACCTATTTCTTTTAATTGGTGAGTTGAGGCCATTTACACTGATGGCTATAACTGATATGTACTGGCTTGAATTTGTCCTTATTTTCCTGTTGTTGGTTTCCTGCTTTTCCCCACTGTTTAATTGCTCACCCTCTCTGGTGGTTTCTTTTATGTGTTACTTTATCCTTGTCATATTATTAACCTGATGTTGATTCTCTGTCTTTCCCTTCAGTTTAATTGCTTGACCTCCCTGTTAGCTTCCTTGAAGTGGTGTTCTTTCAATAGTGGTCTCTGTTACCTCTTTCTGGAATATCTTTGATAACAATTTGTAGTGCTGGTTTGGTGGTCATAAATTTCTTCACGATCTTTGTCATGGAAGTGTTTTGTTTCTCCATTCATTGTGAAAGACAGTTTCTCAGAGTGTATCAATCTGGTTTAGAAGGTGTTGTCTTTCAGGATTAGAAATACTGTCACTACAAGCTCTCCTTGACTTAAGGGTTTGTGTTGAGATATCAGCTGTGATTCTGATGGGTTTCCTTTATATGTGATGTGTTTCTTTACACGAACAGCATTTCATATTCTATTCTCTTGACAAAATTCTGGAATCTTGAATATTATATTCTGTAGTGTTTATTTATTTTGCTAGTGACTATTTTGATTTGTATATACCTCACTTATATGTATGTCAAATTCTTTTTCCGTGCTTGGGATGTCTTCTGCCATTGCTTCTGTCATAAGTTTTTTAAAATTGTTTATGCTGACTTCTACTTTTCCACTAACTCCAGTCAGTCTTATGTTGTTCTCCCTTGCATAACCTTGTAGCTGTTGGATCTGTATTTTATGTTCCCATGCTGTTTTAAAGAGATCATATTTTTTGTGATCGCTAACTACAATCCTGTCTTCTTAGTCTGATGTTCTGTCTTCACTTTCATCGAGTGTGTTTAGCAAACATGTGTGCACCAGATACAGGTACACCCAACTCTATAAAACAAATATTAATGGACATGAAAAATCAAATAATTACTAATGCAGTTGATGAGCATTTGGGTTGTTCCCAAGATTTACCTATTACAGATTGGTCTTTATAAACATGGGTACACATATATCATTGTGGAATGATGTTTTTAATTCTGGGAAGATACTCAGTAGGCTATAGCTGGATTGAATGGGACCTCCAATCCTAGTTTTTTAAGGACTCTGCGTACTGACTTATACAGTGGTCGTACACTCTCACCAACAGTGGAAAAGTGATCCTTTTTCCCCACAGCCCCTTCAATATTTGTTATAGGTTGATATCTTGATGATAACCCTTCTTTTCAGAGTGAGATGAAATGTCAGTGTTGTTTCAATTTGCTTTATTTATTTATTTGTTTTTTACTTTGCAACTCTTGAATGACCAATAATGTTGAACATTTTTTCATGTATTTATTTTCTATTCGCATTTCTTCACTGAGAGACACATATTGATCTCAGATACTCATTTTTCAATAGGATCATTGAATTTGGGGGACCTGATCATTTTCAATTTTTCGTATATTATAGATAGAAGTCTTTTGTCTGTGGCACAGTTGGCTCAAATTTTTTCCCCACTTTGAGGGTTGTTGTTTTACTCTGTTGGTGACTTCTTTTGTGGTGCAAAAGCTTTTTAATGAGATTCCAGCTGTTTATTCTTTCTCACGCAGCTTGGGTTTCATTCATGAACTCTCTACTTACACCTGTGTCTTCAAGATTTTTACCTACTGTGTCTTCCATTAGATTTAATATTTCTGTTTTAATATTTAGATGTTGGATCCATTTTGACTTTAGTTTAGTGCATGGTGATAGACATGGGTCTAGTTTTTGCCTTTGGCATAGAGAGAGTCAGGTTTTCCAGCAGCATTTATCTAAGAATCTCTTTTTCTTCCAGTGAACATGTCTAGCCTCTTCATCAAAAGTAAGGTGACTGAGTGCATTTGTAGTTGTGTCTGCATCTTTTAATCTTTTCACTGATCCTCAGGTCTGTTTGTTTGCCAGTACCATGCTAATTTTATCATAGTAGCCTTGTAGTATAGTTTCAAGTCAGAAATTGTGATGCCCCCTGCCTTAGCTTTGTTCCCCAGAATTACTTTTGCTATTCCAGGTCTTTTCTACCTCCAAATGAATTTTTGGAATGCTTTCTCTAGTTCTGTGAGGTGTCCTGATGGTACTTGATCGGGATTGCAATTAAATCTGTATAACAATTTTGGGAGTATGGACATTTTCACTACATTTTGTTCTTCCTACCCATCAGCCTGAGATATATTTCCACTTTCTGATGTTCTCTTTAATCTTCTTTTTAAGAATTCTGTGATTTTCAATATATAGATATTTTGGTTTGTTTTTTCAGAGTACTATAATTTTCAATATATAGATCTTTTGCTTCCTTTGTTAGATCGAATCCTAAGTATTTCATTTCTTTGTGGATGCTGTTGTGATGGGTATGTTTTCCCTAATTTATTTTTCAGGAAGTTTATTGTTTGTGTACAGTAATGCTATTCATTTTCAAGTGTTGATTTTGCATCCACCTACACAACTGAATTTGGATATTAAATCTAGAATATTTTTTGACTGAATTTTGGGAGCCTTCTGTGTAGATTATCGTGTCATCTGTGAATCATGATAACTTATTCCTTTCCTATCATTATTACTTTTATTTGTCTCTCTTGCCTAATTGCTTTGGCTAATGTTTCCAGAACTTTATTGACTAGAAAAGGTAACCGTGGACATCCTTGCCTTATTCCTAATTTTAGAGTTAAAGCTTTTTTTTTTTGGTCAGTGTTTATCAGGAATTGAACTCAGGACCTTGTGCCTCGTACTTGCCAAAACTTTCACTTTGTGTCCATTTAATACGATGTTGGTTGTTGGTTGTCATTGGTGGTTTTGATCATGTTGAGATAAAGATGATCTATCCCTATTTTCTGTAGGTTTTTTTTTTAAATCACGATTGAGTCTTGGACTTTGTCAAAGCCTTTTTCTGCATCTTGAGATGGTTATGTGATTTTTGTGTTTGACTCTGTTGATATGGGGTATTAGATGTATTGATTTGCATATGTTGAGCTACTTCTGTATTCCTGGGACAAATTCCACTTAATCGTGGAGTATAATTGTCTTGATGATTTGCTGCATTCTGTTTGCTACCATTTTATTGACGATTTTTGTATCTATCTTTATTAAGGATATTGGCCTGTAGTTCTCTTTCTTGGTTAGGTCTTCTCTTTTTCTTTTCTTTTCTTTTCTTTTCTTTTCTTTTCTTTTCTTTCTTTCTTTCCTTCCTTCCTTCCTTCCTTCTTTCTTTCTTTCTTTCTTTCTTTCTTTCTTTCTTTCTTTCTTTCTTTTTGTGTGTGTATCAGAATAATGCTTATGTCTAGTAGTGAGTTAGGGAGTATTGCTTCTGTTTGAATTTCATTATAGAGTTTCAGGAGTACTGGCATTTAATCTTCCCTACATTTCTTGTAGAATTCAGCTGTGAATCCATTGGGACCTGGGCTTTCTTTGTTGGTAAGGTTTCAATTACATTTTCAATTTAGTTGACTGATACCGGGTTATTCAATATTTTGATAACTTCTTGATTCAGCTTTGGTAATTCATATGTATGTAGGAATCTGTGTATTTCTTTTGTGTTTTCTTTCCTATGTGAGTAAAGATTTTCAAAGTAGGTATTGATGATTTTTGGAATTTCCACATATCTGTGGTGATTTTACCCTTTTCATTTCTCATTGCATGAGTTTGATTTTTTTATTTCCTTTTTTTGTTAAGGTTGGCTAAGAGTTTGTCAATTTTATTTATTCTTTCAAAATGCCAAGTTTTCAATTCATTAATTCTTCGTACTGATTTCTTAGTCTCATTGTGCTACCTTCTGCTGTGATCTTTGTAGTTTCCTTTTTTGTATGGGCTTTGAGCTTGACCTGCTTTTCTATTTCTAGAAGCTTGAGGTACAACATCACATGATTTATTTGTGCTTGTTCTGTTTTTCTGATGTGAGACTTCCCTACTATAAATTTACCTTTTAGGATGGCTTTCATTTTTTTATAGAGATTTTACCATTTTCTTTGCGGTTGATTTCCAATTATCATGCACTGATAATATGTATAGGATAATTTCAGTTCCTTTGCATTTACTTACACAAATTCTATGGCCTAGCATGTGATCTATTTTAGAGATCATCCCATGTGGAGCTGAGCAGAATGTGTATTCTGATTTTGTTGGGTAGTACACTCGGTAAAAATTTATTAAGTACATTTGTTCACAGGTTTGGTTCAGTCCTGATACTTCTTTGCTAACTTTTTATCTGGTTGATGTATCTGTTTATGACAGTGGGGTATTAAGATCCCCAGTTAAAATTGTGTTATCATTCTTTTGATTTTTCATGTCTATTAACATTTGTCTTACACAGTTCAGTCCTCCCATATTTGATGCATACCTATTTATGATTGTTATCTATTCCTCTTGAAATTTTCCATTAACAAGTACATAGTGACCTTCTTTATCTGTTTTGCCCATACTTGGCTTGAAGTTCACATGTAAACTGGAGACTTTTATAGGTAAGTTGATGCAACTCAAGACCGTACTCAGGAATTAAAAAAATCAGATTCACATGTGTAAACATTTTGCCTCCATAGTGTGAGAGGTTCAAAGAGTAAGTAAGACACAAAGTGTAAAATAGATATTATGAAATGGGAAGAAACTATTCCAAAGTAAAGAGAAACTGTGGCAGGGGAAAGGAGCAAAGCAAAAAATAAATATATATGTGTGTGTGTGTGTGTGTGTGCGTGTGTGTCTGTGTATTTAAGTTACAGATTGTTAAAATAATTATACTAGTAATTTCTCCTAGGTCATTGAAAAAAAGGTTTATGCCAATATTGTTTGGACATTTAAATGCATATGTCTTTTACTCTGAATAACCAATTTAGCAATGCACAGTGCATTAAATTGTTAGTCTCCTATTTTCTTGTTTTGAAATTTTATTTTATATTTTCTGTTTAAAATAAAATTTAAAAAAAGAAAGCAAAAAACACACACAAAAAGAACTTATGTATGCAAGCGCTTCCTAGTAAAATACATGGGAGATGGTATTATTGGATGTAAAACTTTGGCTCTAAGCACATTGAGTGGAACTGCCCTAAATTCACAGATAAGTTCTTTTCTGTGGGATGTCAATGGTTTAGCCTTTCTAGAACCATACATTCAGAAAGCGAGAGGTAGTTGAAAAGTAGAATAAAATTAGAGACAATAACATGAATTTGACTGAGGCTTCCATATAAAGTTTGAATTCTGGAACCATCATATAAATGGTGGGGTTCTTAGAGAATGAATAAATAACTGAGTGTCAGTGAGAGGTCAGAAAATGACATAATGAATGTAAGTAAGTACTCCAGAGGTATAGACACTTAATGTGGCTTCATTTTTCAGCCAGAATAGAACCTTTTTTTCCCCTACAAACAGAGCAGACATTCTAACACTGCAATTTCATCAACAAGTCCACAGAGATGAAACAGAATTCATTTCTAACTTTGCATTTCTTGTGCACTATATCTCTAACAACAAATTGTTCTTGAAAATGGAGCTACTATGGTGATTGATTGTTGCCTCTACTTGGTTCTCAGCAACACCTTCCAAAAAACACCATCTGTTAAGCATCACTCTGTCCTGAAAGCACAGGAATTATTGTTGAAAGGTTACAAGCTCAGCAGCTCTCTAAGTGCTTGTCTAAAGTATTTAGCTTTTATATAAGACAGTTGATTTATATAAAACATTTGACATCTTGGTACAAGGTGGAGCAAGAAAGCCGGGGCTTTTTTGTTAGAAAAATTTGAGTGTGGGTCTTCATCCCTCACTTGGCAGTTGTGATACCTTGAGTAGGACCCACTGAGCTAGGCTTCCCCCACCTGGAGAGTGCATCACTGTGCAGCCCAAACACAAGGAACTGCTTAATAAGTGGCAACTCTGATTTCTGTTCAGAGACAAAAGGTAGTGCAGTGAGTGATAGTGCACACATCTATGAAAACCAGTAGATTCACTTTCCTCCATGCAACTGTCATGTAACATAATTATGTTCAGAATTTGTTATGAAAAGAATCTTTATTACTGATCTTCACCTAATGGATCCTTTTCCTCTTTGGACAGTTTTTGCTATATGAGGAAGCCTTGACTCCCTCTCTGCTCCTTAGAGATTTGCAGTTATTATCAAAGGAGTGAGGTGGATCAGTAGCCTCCTCATAGTTCACTATATAAGCTCTGACTCATTCATCAGCTCATCATCCTTATCAGATGATCAGTAAAGGCAGAGAGATCATCCTTGCAGTTGTTGAGAAAAATCAGTATTAAGCACATATTAATAGCTTTCCCTGGCCCAGGTTACATTCTACTTGAAATCAGTAGTCCTTATACCAAGTTTAGTCAGAATTTAATTTATTTTATTTTATTTTGGTACCAGGGATCAAACTCATAACCTCACACCTGCCAGGCAGGTGCTTATGTGACTGAGCTAAATCCCCAGCCCTATTTTTTGAGACAGGGTCTCACTATGCAGTTCAGGCCGGCCTTAGACTCACTTTGTAGCCCAGGCTGTTAGTCAGAATTTTAAAAGGCATCTGTCTTGGCTACTTTTCCCTCATTGCAGGTTTTCTTAGATGATCCACGCTCCTGGCCTTTCCAAACTTCTGAGGTCTCCACTGCACTTTTGGCTTCACATTCATAACTTCACACCCTGCCCTCTCAGGGGCACACTGCCTGGCCTCCCAGGCTTTCTGAAATCGAGGTGGAAGCCTTTTTAGCCTCAGAACCCTTGCACAATGTGGATGATGCCAAAATCTGCTGCAATGAGGGAGAAAAGCTGCCGTGACCCATGCGGCTCCTAAGGTTCTTGGGGTGAAGGACCGCGAGAGGCTAAGAAAATAAAGACAGAGAGAAAGCTGGAGTCAGGTGGAGCCCTTATCCTCCTGATGGGAGGAAAGGAACTGCTCAACCAATGTTGCCGGTTTATTTATACACAGGGAAGGATAACGTCAATTTCAGCCCCTCTGCCTAGCAACCCAGGCCTGGAATGTTTAGGAGCCTCCTGTTTTGCTGGGTTGTGGGAGCATTTTTCACGTGGTTGACCCAGGTGCTCTTTGTTACTTTGGTAAGGTCATGTCTGGGTCATGCCCTAAGTCAATTTCCAGCTTGAACGGCTCCCAACAAAAAGCCAGCCCAAGAGAGAAGCTGCGGGTGCTAAAACCACCAGAAGTGCCATGGGGGTGGAATCACATGAGCCCTTTGGAGCTCACAATTTGCCACAGATTGTCTCAAATGGTTCACATGGAAATACAGGACTTAATGTTTGCCCTGCTGGATTTTGGTCTTGCTTTGGTTCTGATGCTTTGTATTCCCCTGTTTGTAACCTTTGGAATGGTAATGTTTACCTTGTGTCTTTATATGTTAGAAGTGTTTAACCTGGTTTTCATTTGTACAGAGGTTTACAGGTAAGAGTTTGCCATAGATCTTGGAGGAGATTTGGGATTTGGACTTTCCAGCAATGCTGAAACTGTTAGGACTCCAGCAACTTTTGCAGATATGCCTTTCGCATAAAGGGATGTGCATGAGTATTTGGGGATCCAAGGATAAAATGTTGTTTGCTGTGTAATATAATGTTGATAGACTTAATGCTGGTTCTTAAGGATTGTTAAGATGTGTTATAATATTCAAGTTACAAAATGTTAAGAATAAGTATGCCTTTATATCTGGAGACCGATTTACAGAAATGTGTCTGGTTGCCAAGTTGACAAGGGGTGGATTGTTACGGTTTATACATTGTGTCAACTTGAGAAGTCTAGCAGCTTAATTAAGTAACTCAGCAGCTCTACATCCTGGGGTGTAGAGCACAGTTACCTGGTCATTGTTACAATTTGAGAAGGTCAAAAGTTTAACTGAAAGACTCGGAAGGGAGCCAGGGGTCTTACTTTGTAAACATCCTCATCCTGTACAAAGGAAGCAAGGATGCTACACCCACCCTGGGTGGGGGGGTGTCCTGTGTACTATATAAAAGAGGAGAAGCAGCTTGCTCTGGCCCCCCCACTTTTTACTCTGGCTGCTTTTGCTTGGCTGCTGCCTTGAAGTGTTGTCCTGTGCCATGCCACCCTGCCTTGGAGCTAGCTGATTGTGGACTGAAACCTCCAAAAACTGTAAGCTAAATAAACCTTTCCTTCCCTAATTTTGTGTGTCAGTTGTTTTGGCTCAGCAACGAGTAAAAAGTAACCAAGACAGCATCTCTTCAGGGAGAAATAATCATTTTCTTCCCAATTTCCCTTCTAGTTTTCTTAGACAAAATGGAGAGTACTAGTCTGTTGCACCCAGGAATATGTCACACAGATGGAAAATAAAGAGAGAAAGTTCCACAGTTGAGGAGCTCTGGGATGATCCAGTGTTCTCTGCAGAACAAAAGGCCTCATGTCCAAAAGCTCATAGCTTTTATTGGTATCAGTCAGGGAGATAGGTAAGGGTGAAGCAGAGTGCTAGGAAAAAGAAACTTTGCAGGCATCAGCTGTAAGGAAAAACAGCAATTTCGTATCAGACACAAAGTCCTCCCATTTGCAATGTAAGGAAGTTTGATATATACAAGGCTGGCATGTTTACTGCCAGGAAGGTATAATGCTTTTTGGTTCCCATGGCCTCAGCTGAGATGTTATTTCATGCCTTAGCTCTGGAATCTCACAAGTTCCCACTTGAACCCCCATACCACCCATCAGCATAGAGGCTGTTCTCACCTCATGTTGCCACTTTGCTATTAATGAGACCACCATTGTCTTGGCCATCCTTGATAGTATTCTCTTAGCCAATGAAGGGAACATCTGTTTCAATACAGCCAGCTCTGCATATCTCAATGAATAGGGTTGATGGAGAGGTCAGGGCCAGATTGAGGCAAGGGCTTCTTTTCTCAGGAGAGAGTACCATCCTTAGATACCTCAAAACATATCATCTAGGTTACTTTAATGTGTATTGTGTAGTATCACTCATGGCTTATACTATGATACAATGCTATAATTTTTAATGACTAGGGAAAGTATTGGACTCAATTTTAAATGAACAGACCTTTCAAAGAATGTGCCTTTTTTCATGCAGTGTTCTAAGAAGAGGTAATGTTGCAGGAAAAAATTGAATCAGCAGTAGGCAGGAGTTTAGGAGAAGAAAGGAAATTCGATGTCAGTGGACTGCAGAGGAGTAATCTCCAAAGTCTGAGGTGGTGATTGCAGAGATTCTTTTTTACATAGGGTGGCAAACAAAAGTTACAAAAACTAGATAAACTTTAGCTGAAAGTTATGGTACAAACGGTATCTTGTGCAGTGAGCCCTGTCGCTTGTAGCAAAGTTGTTTTTAGTACATTCACAGAAGTTTCAACTTGACAGATCATGATTTAGCCCAGTTTAGTGTCAGAGAACAGAATGACTGTAGCTTTATTTAACAAAATGTCTGCAGTTAGGTTAGAATTTCTGCTTGAATGACATGCAACCTTGTCAATAAAGTCACAAACACAATAAACTGCCAGCCTTCAAGTAACGAATAGTCATTATCATTCTGCTTCAGTCTGCAGAGTGGTGAGATTGGGGTGAGCACTAGCGTGCCCAGCAGAATTGCAGTCTCTTGGGATTAATATAAGTAACTTCTTTAGAGAGTTTTGCTTTCCAAGCATGCTGGAATGAACTTCTGATTCCAGCACTGTGAGACACTGAGGCAGGAGGATCAAAAATGTAAGCACTGGCAGGGTAATTTAGGGTCATATGAAGACAATGTTCAAAATAAAAATTAAAAAATCTAGTTGTGTAGCTCAGTGTGAAGCCACTTGGTTCAATTTGCAGTCTTACTAGAAAACAATGAACAGAGGTTTGTGCTGATACAAGGGCCCTATACTTAATGAGGCAGAGGCCAAATCTCCACCTACTAGAATCATTGCTAAGAAAAAATGTGGAAGACTGCCCCCTTGTGTACCTAAATATGCAGAAGTTATAACTGTTTTAGGACTTAAAATCTTCTTGTGTACTTTTCTTATTTGCACAGTTTCTATTGTAGAAAAACTGAGCTTAGCACTTTTATTTTAGATAAGTATACAATCAAGATTATGGTTAAAAGTAGATAAAATAAGTATTTTATTGAAGATTATCATTACAGCATGTAAATAAAGATATAGTGAAGGAAAATATTTAAACTTTTTAAAAAAACAAACATGTGGCCTCTGGTTAGAATACAAAAGCAAAGAGGGTGATGTATGGTCCCAGAAGTTGCACAGCTAAAAAGAGAAAAAAGAAGCCCTAAGATTCAGAGGAATTTTTCAAGTTCACCAGATTTATAATTAGCTCGGAACCCATGAGCAGGTGCAGCTGTGTTGTGAAGCCCCTTGGAAGCTTTCATCTATGGACTTGAGGTCCGTGCTGTGGGTTTTGGACACAGAGAATGACAGCAAGGTGGTTTAGATTAGCCCGACTCCGGAAACCAGAAAACAGCAAGCAGGTAGGAGGTATATTTTTGCCACAGAGAAATCTACATATGATTTGAGTTTTTTTCTTTATTCAAAAACATGCTTCTAATCCTGTGAGAGTGCTGCAAGTGTCTAGAAAGCTGCTACCACAGGGCAAGACCAGTTTGTACTGAGAGACACTAATTTCTATGAGTCACTTAGGTAAAGTGTACTGTGTTAAAAGCATTGAGTATTTTAGGTTATATGATGCTGAGATACATTTTCTTCAGTTTTAAAATTCTTACCAGAGTGTTTGTTTCATCTTGGGCAAATGTATTTTTCTATGTTAGTGTTTGAAATAACATTTGTTGGCAAGTTGGACTTTTTCCTTCTTTCTTCCTCCTTTCTTTCCTTCCTGTTTTTACGGTATACCACACTTCAGTAATATGTTATGTGTTGGTTAGATCCATCTAATTACCTGGTTCATGACTCATGAATTCCTAAGGCTCTGTATTCCTCTGAGGGGGATGCTTAAACCATAGGGAGGAAGTTGAAGTCTTGAGCAGTGTCAATTCCAAACTCAGTTCCTTCACAGGGAATGTCAACTCTAAATACACTATACTAAAGCTATGGCTGTACTTAGAATTTCTGGGCCACTATATTGAGTAGACAGGGGTGAATTTTCTTGGGTACTTCAGTTCCATTTGTTACATTTCAATTGTAGGGAACTTCACAAAAAACTTAGCTCCATCTTAAGTCAATGACCTACTTAAAGTAAAGCAGTAAATTCTCAGATTCTCTTAACAATTCTTGGGAAAAGGTAAAAATATCGTTAGTACCTGAAGAACACATGAGCATGACAGTAGGAGAGGTGGTGCCTGGTGCTGGAAGTTGCTCTGTAGTCACTCCTCATTTAATGACTGAGTTCTGTACCTGTGCCTAGGTTGTTAAATGAGTTGGTCGCTAAGTGAGAAGTTGTATATAGTAGGTACATAACAATATTCAAAACAAGAAAACAGCAAAGGAAACTTCAGTTTAATAACTTTGATTTTATTTGCATAACTCTTACATGCAGTATTGTAATGTATAACAGACTGTAAAACTGCATGGTGGAATGAGTACAAGTGATAATACTGTAGAAACAAGATGTAGTGTACAAAAAAGCCCAAAGAAAGACATGGATGCCCTATTGCATCAGATACGGGGTTATCCAAACAAGAAAAAATTTGTCCTAAGTCTGAGTGGCAGAACGTAAGTCCAAATAGTTGTTAAATGGGAAGGTTGTTAAACGTAGAAAATCTGTATTTGGCTTCTGAAGACATGGGGAGGTGGTTCACAAGTTCTTAAAGTAAAGATATGAACCCCCTTCTGTCTTCTCTTTTAACTGCTTCTGCAGAATGGAATTTTGGGTAGTTCTTACCATTCAGAGTGATTGCACAGTAAAATTCAGCTATTTACTTTTGATTTCCTAGGTGCCAAGTTATAAATGATTTCCTACGTGTCCATTTTCCAAAATGAATGAAGTGTTTTGAATGATTAGGTTTTGGGTCTAGAAACAATCACTCAGAGATTACCTAGTTTTTCAGCAGTTCATTTACACTATGCTTGCAATTGTCTCCCTTGAACTTTTCAGATTCAAATTTGTAGAGTTTCAATAATCTGTGGCTTTATTTTTTCCTTAGTTTTGGAAAATACCAGGCAGATATTTCTTTAAATGATACTTCTGTTCTATTTTTCCTCCTCTCTCTGGCCTCCCATTGCAAATATGCCAGAACCATTTCTTCCTGCCCTTTTTTCCTTTATACTATTTTTAATGTTGCTATCTTTATTTGTGGAACTTTTTATTTTTCTGAATTTGTTTATCAAGATGATACTTTCAATCACTTAAAAAAGTCCTTTTTTTTGAGATAAAGTTTTACTATGCAGTTTAAACTGACTTTGCACTCTGTTTGAGACCAGGCTGCCCTTGGACTCATGAAAAACCTCCTGTCTCAACCTCCAGAGTACTAGGATCATAGCTGTGAGCTACCATAGCCAACTAGAATTTTCATCCTGGATGTTTTCTATATACTATTCATCGGGTTTACTACTTCCATTTCTTTATCTGTGTAAACTTCTGAGATTAGGTATTTAATTTTTAAATACTGTTCCTGAATGACTCACTAAATGCCTATTAAAATAAAATGTAGGAGCTATGGTGACGAGCTTGTACTCTTTTCCTGAACATAACCTGTCTAATAATATGCTTTTCAAGTCAGATTTGTCTATCAGCAGTCTTTTTTCAGCCTTCATAGATTTTGAGTGATACTTACATTGTTTAATTATTAGGATCAAGTATGTCTTAGGAATATGACAGTAGGACTCTATGCATTCAAAGATACAGCTGCCTCCCATTATAGGTGTTCATGTAGTTCTGTGAGCTGCTTGTTGGTAAGGGATTTACTTATTGCAATGCATTTTAATTCACAATTTAAATATACTCCCTAGGGTTTAGAATCAAATTTAGTAGCACTCTCACTGAACTCTTGCTTTTCCTTCCAAAACAAAAGAGAACTCTGCAGATGCCTGCCAGCAATGATGAGTTTTGTATCCCGCTATCACAAAGAAACACCAATGACCTCTCTGATATGACCTCAAGTGACCTGGAGTCTTGCACCAAAGGGACTGTGTTAAGTTTTCATAAGGTCTCCTGTAAAGTAAAAATGAAGAGTTATTTTCAACTTGGTAAGAAAACAATGGAGAAGGAAATATTATCAAATATAAGGTATGTATTTGATCTTTTTAAAAAAGTACTTTGTTAAACTGCAGTGAGTTATATAGGTTTTCCATATTACCAATAATATCTTGTGAACTATCATGTCCATGTATGTGTACAGGTACATGAGCACATTATTTCATTTATTTGGCTAACTTTGGAGTGCAGTGATGGAATGCCTTTTCTCTTATGATCAAGACATTTTGACAATTTTTTCTACCTGAATGTATCAAAAGATGAATGGAAGAGGAATTGTGGTATTTGTACACTATGGAGTACTACTTTGCTGTGGAGAACTAACTTCAGTCAGTTACAGGAAAATAGATGCACTTTGAGACCATGATGTTAAGTGAAATAAATCAGACCCACAAGCTTAAATAATTGTGTTTCCTCTAACACAACACAACAGAAATATAAATAAAGAGAAAAATAAAACATAGATAATGGGATTTAGGGACATATATTTTTCTCAAATGAAAATGGAATCAAGAAGTGGAGGGACGGATGCAGAGGGGAGGAAAAGAGAGTGAGGAAAATATTGTGATGTGATTTGTACATGCAGTGAATCCCTACAAAGAAAGTATTTAGTACACAATGCAAACATGTACTAAGAAAATAAAAACTAAAAATTAACATATCCATATATCGATTCTTCAGAGGAAGGGGGCAAAATGGCCAACCAGATGACTCCGCCGTAGGGAGACTTCCTGGAATATACCTCCCAAATGCTGGTATACAAAATAATACAATAACAGAAAGAAGGAAAGGGGAGGGAGATGGATCCTCTGGACCTAAGAGGAGTCTAGGATGAGAACACAGAAAGAGTAAAAAAAAAGAAGAAGTAAACAAACAAAGGTGGCGGCGCCTCTGACCAGAGCTCAATCCAATCAATGCAGACTCAAACTGGGAAGGTGAGATTAAAGTGCTTGAGATGCGCAATTGAACTTCTGTGGCTAAGGCGGAGACAGCTAAGGCGGAGACGGCAGAGGCAGCTATTGATCGTGGAAAGAGGTGGTCACGAGCTGGTGAGTGAGGGCCCCAGCCCCCCACCCCCCACTCCCCAGGGAGAGCGAGGAACAGGCTTCCATCTTGAGACTGGAACTGCACCTAATTAGGCACGGTTCCTTACCCACACCAGGCCCTGGAGGGTCCTGGCGGAATCTGCACGGGTGCCCTGGGGGTGATAGAGGAAATTAGGTGGACGGCCCTATCCACGCGCACTTCACCAGACATCTGCAGAGCCGAGGCGGCCTGGGGAAACAGCAGAGCCCAGGAAAATGACAAGAAGGAAAGGTAGAGGGCGCTCTCCGGACTCCGATACAAGCAGCACAAACCCAATTGACGTAAAGGCAGACAAGGTTGGGAGTCCAAAAATTAAACTCTCAGAGGAGATGACAACCGAAGTGGGGAGACAACTCCATGAAGCTATGAAAGAAATTAAAGCGGCACTGTTAGCCCAACTGAGAATTGAAATGAAATT
>RJWM01035861.1:0-18555 GCA_004363535.1 Dasyprocta punctata | reverse complement strand
TGTTAAAGTTTAAAAAAATTTTTTAAAACCCTTGAAATTCAAAATGGAATAGATACTTGGTACTGGCAAAAGGGAGAATCAATCAGAGGAAAAATCAGAAACAAATCAATCTTATTTCCTTTTCATATATGCTAACATTTAGAGGATGTTATCTAGAATGCTGTGGAAGTTAAATTATGAACTTACTAGAAGAGGCATTGGGGGCCATGGGGTTTGGCCCAAGAGCCTCAAAATATAGCAGAGTTAATCACCTGCTTTTCTCAAGACTGAATTATTTTGTGCATAAACAAATAAACATATATACATGAATATAGGCAAGGCGTGTTTGCATTAGTAGTGGAAGAGAATTAACCCTCTCAGTTGTAACTTGACTACTGTTCACTCATGGCCCTGGATGACTGGTAACTGTGAGGACGTGAGGAGGTCGGGGTAGCAGCCAGCACATCGCCATCCTCCTCAAAGGCGTGAGCCATGAAATGGCCTTTTGTTTCCCTGGCCTGCACAGATATTCCTTGATGGTCTGACATATCAGTCATAGATGCTTGAGTCGTGAGGGAATTTCTAGTTATAAATACAGACCAAATTGCGAGGAGGCCACACAGGAGAAGGGCCCGATGATGAATTTGTTTGTTCGATTGCTAACAAAGGATTCAAGCACCTCTTTGTGGACATTTCACTGTGGGTCCGGGCTTTAAAATTTATACTGAGATCTTTGTGTTTGTTTTTTCCCCTCCCTTTTCTTCTCCCAGTTGTACCCCAATGATAGCATCAAGTAGGAAACAATATTGGGGTGTTTTTTTTTTCTAGATTCCAAAGGCAAATTAGACTGATACGTTCCCCCTGGTACCTTGATGTATTTTTAAATCTGTTTCTTATGTTAAGGACATTTACATAAAAGTGGGATCTTTGTAATTGCAGTTTAAATATTCAGTGTGCCTGATCCTCATTAGAATTCAAAATAGAGCCTTGTCTGAGTCTGACAGAGGGAGCCGATTGTGAAAGCCCAGACTAAGGGTTCTGAATGACTCCGGTTGAGGGACAGTCTTGCTTCTCGGCGTATTGACTATTACGTAATGTTGTCTAAGCACATCTATTGTGATTTTAGCAGCATTCCAGTCTGTGGTTGGAGATCAGCCCAGCTGACCTTGCACAAACATTATGTCAACCTAGAACTGTTGGGTCTGCCTCTAGCTCTCCTGGAGGTACAGCAAGACAGTGGATAAAAGTAGTCCATACTGCACAGGTTGGTCTCTGGCAGACCTAGGTGTCAGTTTCCTTCTCCATAAGATGAGGATTGCAAGTACAGGTTGAGCATGCCTAGTCCACAGAGTCGAAGTATGAAATGCTCTAAAATTTGAGCTTTTTAACTGGTGAAATAATGCCACTAACAGGAATGTCCACATCTGATCTCATGTGCTAGGTTGCAAGCAAAATGCAAATACACTAAAAACATTGTACAAAATTACCTTCAGATTATGTATATGACACATAAATGAATTTCATGTTTATACTTGAGGCCCTTCCTCAAAATAATCTCAGTATGTATATGCAGATATTCCTAAATTGAAAAATACCTGAAATTTGAAACACCTCTGGTGCCAAGCATTTTGGATGCTCAGCCTATGCTAACGAATGGGATAGTTCTGTGGGCTGAGTGAGAACAGGCTGGGTTGCACAGCAGCTGGTACTGTTGAGGACCGGCTTTGTCAACATGTGGGTTTAAGTTGGTTGCTGTATTGGTTTGATCCTGTGTCCCCCCAAGGCCTCATGTAATTTGGATGTGGCTGAGTCTGGCGTTGGTGATGGGTTTGTTGCCTAGCGCTGGGATGGCGATGTGAGTGCTGCACCCGCCCAGGGGTGGAGCTGACATACAGGGTAGGGGTGAGAGGAAGGTGTGTCTCTCTCTCTTCCTCTCTCGTTCCTTTCCCGGTTACTGTGCTTTGCTGTTGTGGCGGCCGTGAATGGCAGCCCCACCACACCATGCTGCCCTGGAGCCAACTGAGAATGGACTGAAACCTCCAAGAACTGTAAGAAATAAACCTTTCCTTCCCTAATTTTGGGCATCAGGAATTCTGTCTCAGCAATGAGTGAAAAGTAACTAAGACAGTTGCCAACCACAATGAGCTAGAATCAAGACTCTTCCTTCTGTTTAAAGTTAGCATAGGGGGACCTTTGAGGAGAATAGCAATAATTTGAGTGAATTATATAGCGATACATTGTAACTATGAAGTTATTATTCTCACTTATCTAGAAAGAGTTGATTTTTTCAAAAAATAACTGGAAATTTGAAATATTGTAGCTGAAACCCATTATAAATTATGAAATTAATAGATGGCACCTCTAGTGCTTTTTTTTTGCGGCACCGGGGATTGAACTCACAACCTCGCGCCTGCCAGGGCAGGTGCTTAAGGCACTGAGCCAAACTCCCGGCCCTGGTTTTTTGAGGCAGGGTCGCACTGTGTAGCTCAGGCTGTCCTTGCGCTCGCGTTGTAGCCCAAACCGGCCTCGAACTCACAACGCTCCTCCTACCTCAGCCTCCCGAGTGCTGGGATTAAAGGCGTGCGCCACCACGCCCGGCTTCTAGTGCATTTGTTGATCAGTAGTATTGCTTTTATCTTTGAAAGAATTACTTTTCGTGAAGGAATGTGAATTGTGCTCAAAATATGTTATATGCATGTATGAAAGTTTTTTAAAAATTAAAAACACAAAATCCCTGCCACAAACATAAGCAGTTAATCTGAAGCAAGAAGCAACTATGTAGGTTCTTTTATTTATGTTATTGACTGTTGGGAATATTTTCTTTTGGCTTTTCTTCTCTTACTTTTTCTTCTTTTCTCGGTCATTGTTCACCGAGATAAGCTCATGGAACTCCTGAATCCATTTTCTATACTATGTGGGTATCTGTCTCTGTACTCCCATGCTACCCGTAATTCACTCTCTGGAGAAATGTCCAGTTCACCACCAGTGAGTGTCTGCCTTCAAAGCTAACTTGTCTTTTGGCTTTCATGTTCATTCATTCTCTTCTCTGCCAGCACCATTACTGGGCATTGCCTGTGTCCCAGCCCCTGGACTGGGAACTGGAGCTAAAATGTAAATAGCAGTTAGAGTGTGGAGAGGGTCACCTGGTGAAAATCACAGATGACTGCGGGAAGTACCCATGGAAAATGATCTAAGTTAGCCTGTGGCCCTAACCCTGGAAAAGGAGTAGAAAAAGTTGCTTGGAAGTCTGCTGAAGTGAAAAGTTGAACCAAAATAAGCAGAGTACATAGACCATGACCCATTAAAGGCTGGGCGGAGGGACAGAAAGACCATGTGTACACACTGTGTGCTGGAGTTTATGTGGAGGCTTGGGCCTGGTGACAGGATTATCAATTTTATAACTTAAAAATTAAGCAAAATACTCTATGCTTACTATTGTGGTACTTGTAGACCTATTTTTTAGAAATAGCACATTTATAAGATAGTATTGCATTTAAATGTTCATGTTTTTAATGTTTTGTAATAAACATATTTTATTAGTGATTAGCACCATTTTATCAAGTAGCTATATCATTTACTTAGGTGCTCGTATCTGGGGGCCTTTAGTTTATTTCCACTTTCTGTTACAAAATAATGCTGCATTGTATGCCTACAGCTTTTTTCTATATTTAAGTTTTGTTTTGTTTTCTCTTAGGTAAAGTATGTTAGGATATGTCCAGGTGCCAGCATCAGAGACTGGCGTTGACTGCCTTATAATCGTGGGACCTAAATTGAAAGGTTATTTGAGGTGCAGAGAAATGACAGCTGAAGGCCCAGGGGACAAAGCAGCCATTGTCCTTGGATGAGAATAACTTGGGTTGGATGGCAAGGTCAGAGTGTCATCAGAGACCTAGCTACATACTAGATCCAACCGTTCACTCCAAAAGACCAACTGGAAGAAACAGTGAAGTAGGAAAGGAATTTATTCAGTGTGACCACTCTAGGAAGGAGCAGGAGGACTGTCATCTTAACCCTCTCTTGCAGGTACTGACAGGAGCTTCACAATTACATAGGGAAAGACAAAAGTATGGTGGGGACAGAAAGAATACATAGTCATATGTGGTCTTGGTCAAACTATGGTCTGGTTGATCACTATTTCAGGTCTGGTTCAACATGGTCCTGCTGGCTCTGAGGAAGTTGTTATTGCTTGAGAGGGTAATTTTGGTTTCACTCATGGAATAATTGCTCCCATTTAAGGAGACAACCTAGGTTCCCGTCATGGGGTAATTGCCTTCTGTGGGAGCAGACTCAGTTCTCATCATGGGGTGACCTGCCTGCAAGACTTGCTGTTCAGGCTGGGGATGTGGCTCAGTGGTAGGGCTCTTGCCTTCCATGCACAAGGCCTGGGGTTTGATCCATAAAAAACAGAAAAGACTTGCTGTTCCTGGAATCTTAAAAATAGCTTGGGTATTCTTATCTTGGCATCTTCAGTCTTGAAAGGGAACAAGAGAAGTTGGATAAGTTAGGGCTAATTAACTTTGTTCTTACCAGTTTTTAGACAGACATTGTTTAAGTGACTAATGTGTATGTCTGTATACAGAGTTGAGCAGGAATCTGACCTAAAACTTAACAATGGCAAAGAAAGTAACTGCAGGCCCAAGTGAAGAGTCAGTGCTTTTAGCATAAGCAACCTTTCAAGTTATGTTATAGAAGTTACTGAGTGACTCTGCTGCCTCCAGCTGTCTTGGTCAGAGGGAGGGCCAGCTGGCCAGAGTGGGCAAAGAAAGATGCTGGCTCTCTTGATATCCTGAGTGGGAAGTGTTGCACTGCCTCCTGGCAGGATCTCCCATGACGGGCGTGCCTTCAGAACATTGCCTGTTACAGATAGATTTCCCAAGTAGGCCTATTTCTTAGATTGTAAGCAGTATTAAGCCTTTGAGATATGTATTATTTGACCATAATGTGCCAGAAACTGTCCCTACCATGACCATGAACCATGACAGATTTTTGTAAAACCTGATGCCTCTCTTCAGCCCTCGTTCTTCTTGAATAACTTCTAGGGTTCGAGATGTTCTCTGCAGAAATAGCTCTTCCTCCTTGATTTCCACTATCAAGCATCATCCCTACTACTTCGGCCGTTACTCCTTTCTTTCCTTTGTCCCCGTGGTATGTTAGGCACTGAGGATGGAGCATCAGAGTGGTCGCAGTCCTTGGCCTTGTGGCCCTCGGCCAATGGGAAGGCCGTGGACTCGGGGCAGTGTGAGAACGGCTTCACTGGGTATGCACTGGACACTGCTGGATGTTGCAACAAGATCGTAAGCTCATTTCAGAAAGCTGAATAGGACATAGCAGGCAGACAGGAGGTAAGACCGTTCAAGGCAGTGAGAAAGAGAGATTTGAAGAAGACACTGACAATGCTGGGTTTCTCACACAAGCAGTAGGGCTCTCTGGTTAGGACAGAGGGCATCTGCCTGCAGGAGAAAGGAAGTCCAGCTGGGCAGACCAGAACCAGGCCGTGGGCAACGGTGTGTTTATTCAGCTTTCCCTTGTCTCTCATTTTTCCCCTGTCCCACTCCATATGGAGGATAAAACTTAGTGCTCAGTCCTCTGATTTTTTTTCTTGACTCTTTTTCCAAGGGCCTAGAGTTTCCAAGCTGTTTCACCTCCTTCTTGGGTGGCTTCTTTGGCCACTAGAACCTCTGCATCTCAGACCCGGCTTCCTCTGAGGTCCCAGGCCTGTGTGTCCAGCTGCTGCCAGCCAGCTTCTCTGGACTGCCCACGGTGTCCTCTCACTCTGTCCTCCACTCCTTGTGGACTCGTAATTTTCCTCCTAAAATCAGCTTCCTTTTCCACACTTCCTAATTTTTTCAGGCTTAATACTTCCTCTTCCCTTCCACTGCCTTCAGTGGCCAGACAGGAAACCTTCCTGACTGAAGTGAGCAACTGTTACTATGTCCAGTGGCAAAGTAGAAAGCAAGCAGCAGATGTCCGCCAAGGAGGACGTGCCAAGACTTGCCAGATCTTCTGCTTGTTTATCTTTTTAAAGAGAAAGCTGAAATCTGGATCTTAGTGAACTCTCCCAGTATTTTAGTGTTGACAATAAAGTCACATTTTAAAAAACACCACGTGGGCCGAATAAAACATGTCACAGTGTACCACTTTGGGATCTCTTCCCCTGTGGTCGGCCCCTAGGCCTGGGTGTTCTAAACTCTTCCTTGCTCATCACTTTCTGTTCTCCTCGTTCTGTTTGTGTTTCTTTGTCACATTTTTGTGGCCATTAAATGTAATAATGAAATATCTTTGTTGGTAGAGAAAAACTTGCGTGATTGTAATTTTGATCAGATTTCTATAAACTGTGACCCCGTCTTGGGATTAGTAGACGGGCTGTCAGCGTGGCAGCCATCTCCTCAGCCCTCAGTGTTGTACAAATAAACAAGATGCGTTCCTCTCCTTAAGAGTTCTGATTTTTTTAGCACATGCCTTTTTAAATGAGTTTAAAACTGTTTATCTCCAGCACATTTCTGGAATTTTTTAGACAAGTGACTTTTTTCTATCACAGAGATAGTAGATAATAAGTAGTGAAACTGTGTAGTATGAAACAGTTAGGGAACCGGCTGCCGTAATCCCAGAGAGTGCTGTGTCACCACAGTGTACATATCAGTGTTGTTCAGTGTTCGTTCCTGGAACTAAAATGTCTGATCGATAGCCCTTCGCTGCTCTCGTCCCCTTCAGTCCTCACCCTGTCCTGCACCCCGTGGTTGCTCGTGAAGTTTGCGTGATGCACGTGTTAGGTGCTTGTGGTCAGAATGTCTTTTATATGTGACCACATCACTGTTGTCTGCCCTGGTTTTGAGTTCTGAGTGTGGAAAAGCCTGTTTTTGTGCTAATAGCATTTATTTGGGAAGCGGGAATAGGAGCAGTAAGTTCAAATGTTGGTGCTTCAGCTTAATCCAGGCAAAATGAAGTCTTTGATAGAGGCGCAAAATTGGAAACCCTTTGCTTAATAGAAGGTGATTGATAGGGGCTGACAGCCTCTGAGCCGTCACCATGGCCACCCCAGAGACCTCCATGCTGCTTAGGATCTGGGAGGAGGCCCTGATGTTTGCTATCATCAAGGGGTCAGAAGTGATCACAAAATACAACCTTTTTTAAAATTATTTTTGTGTGCTGTGGTTTGGAACGATCAGGTGTAATTTCTGAAGTAGATTCTGTTCTTACTGAGTAATAATTACACTGTATAGGTTTTGACTGATGATGTTACTGATGTACATGTTTGTACACGTTTTCTGGTAATGTTTATTCAGCAGTTAATTCATCTGCCTTCTGCATCGCTATATGACCAGCACATGTGGACTGGGTTTGGAAGAACGTCAGCAGTCTTAAAGTGTGTTTTCATCCTCACAGTGTGCTTTACTGGCACTGTCTGTCTACCTGCTCATAGGAGAAGGGGCGCCTAACACCTGTTTAATATACTTTGCTAACCCACCCCCCAACTGTGCAGGAGTTCATCACTACACTTTCAGTGATCCTCATTCATATACTGATTTTCATTTATATTTGTAAATTGAAATAAAATGAAGAATTAGATTCTATTTATGGCTGAAATTACCCACGCTGGGTAAGACTGGGGAGGGAAGGAAGTCACTTTGTGTCTTTTCACATGCAAAATCGATAGCTTAGACCAGATAATCTTTGCAGATCTTTCCACCTGCTTGAAGAAAATTAAATATCATTCTTCAGCCTTTGCTCTTGTGTTCTCTCCTCCCTGCCCCACTTGAATAACCAAATAAGGACTAGGAGTCTTGGCAAGACCCTCGTGTAGCTTTACAGGGTGACTAGTGCCAGGTTAGACACCTGTGAAATCATACCTGGGATTCTTACTTTCAGGGTTGTGTATTGCTGTATTGGTCACAAATTTTTATATACATATATATAAATACATGTATTTTGTCAGAACAAAATAAGAAACATAAGGGAATGTTGTAATGAAAGATAAGGAGAAAGCTTGATGGGCTCAGTATGTGCAAGGTTAGAAAAACAAAGGGAGTAAGGGAACCACCACTCCGATGCCTGTGTTCAAAAGTAGGGGATACACATACTTATGTTTGTCTCTTAGAGCTGTTGTTAGTTACATGCTTAGAATGAAATGGCAGATTTTTTTTTAAAAATTCCCTAAAATGGAGTTTTTGGTATGGTTTTTCATGCTTCTCCTCCTTTTAAAAATCATATCGCAAAATGGATTATGTGGAAGAATGGGTAGCTTATACGCTTATTAAAGTCACATTTACTCACAAGATGTTATCTCTTTGTATACTGTCTGTTTTGTTTTATTTTATTTTATTTTTTTTTTGGTACCAGGGATCGAACTCACAACCTCACATCTGCCAAGCAGGCGTTTACACCACTGGGCTAACTCCCTGGCTATATACTGTCTAAAAGTACATTCTAATATGGCATTACCTTTGTGGCTGTCTTGCGTTCGCCGCTTGGTTTTAAGAGCCTCCTGAGCTCCCGCCAGTTGTTGGTGTGTGCTCAGGGCAGGAGATGGCAGGTTTATTTTAATATTAGCTATGATCCCCACCATTGCTTGAAGAAACACTAGCATTATTAAATAAAGTTATATAAAAGGAAGTAGAATTAAGAAATAGCAGCCAACAAAAATTTTAAAACTGAGGTTTAAGATTCTCTGTGTTTTTAGAAACTATCACAGCGAAAGTGTGACTCCATTAGCTTGTGACTGTGCAGCGCATCTCTGCCAGCCTGCCTGGCCGTGTGTCCACAGGTAAACCCCTGCCCCTGCCCCCGTTCACTGCGGAGCCTACCTCCTGCCGCGCCCTTAAGAGAAACGCCTCAATTGCAGACCAGCGCCTGCAGCCCAGCGACTTGGCCCTGATGCCTTATTTTTGACAGTAATGACATAGATGCCCACTGGAGACCACACATGTTTTACTGCAGTCGGAGGCACTGGGTAGCATGTGGGAATTTGTGCTAGTTAGAAAATGTGAGTCTCCTTTACCAAATCCCTTGGAAACGCAGTGTCATAAGCCCTGACATTAACTGTAAATAACTTGACTCCAGATGTTTCTGCATTAATGAAGATTTCTAGGGATGCATTAATTGGCTCCAACAGAACTTCACTGAGGACTTGGTGTTTATCTTTCAGTTCACCTTTCCTTTCTATTGTTCAGAGTCAGGCTGCAATGACAATTTTCAGTCGGTGAACCATGTTAAATTCCTTAGAATAATTGATTTGGGTTTCATTTTAAAATCACTGTTGGTGTTCTCTGCCCATGAATCTAAACACTCAGGTCTATTTCTCTGGATTTAGCAGTAAATTGATCTTTGTGTCGGACGTGGGTGTCAGCCGGGTCTGGGCCCGGGACCCTCCGCGCCAGGGCAGTGGACTGCTCATCGCGTCTCCGCTTTCTGCGGCTCGGGAGGCGCCCGCTGTGCCGGCGCTGGTGCTCCTCCTTCGGACACGCGTGACCCGGTTATCCTTGAGAGAGCTCCTGCTTACTGAACCGCCTCCAAATGTGCTTCAGCACTTTGATTTTTCTCCAGAGTGCCCGTGTTTCTCTTTTAGCCCTTGAAACAATCATTCTCTTAAAAATAACTTTTGGATTTCTGCAACGTGTTATTTTTTTTTTTAATAATAGGCTTATTTCTTGAAACTATGACATCTAAAATTTTTCTTCATTTCGTCGACGTTTTGTCTGGTATAATTTATTACCTGGAAGGAAAACTAACTGAAAATGGTCATTGTGAAAAATGAATAAACATGCCAGTGACGGTTGCACAAAGCTTGAATGCTTGAAAATGTCATGTATTTTATCACAAAGTTTTTAACTTAAAAAGTGAATAAATAATGTTCACCTTTCTATGAAATCATGCACAGGTAGAATAATATCATTTTGAAAATTCCCTGGCATCTTCCAAATAATGTGTGATACTGCTTCATACAACTTTTTAATGTAGTAGAATCATAATTATATCTATGCTGACTTGCCCAAACAAAGTAGAAATAGGAGCAAAAATTGTTTCAACACTAGAAGAGATTTCAAAAATAAATGTAAATAGATTAAGCATTATTGTTGCTTTATGTTTCAGTACCAGGGATTGACCCCAGGGCCTTGAGCATGCTAGACGGGCACTCTTAAACTGAGCTACATGCTCAGCCCTTTTAAAACTTTGATACAGGTCTCAACTAAGTTGATCCTGAATTTAAGATCCTCTCAAACACCCGGCGTTACAAGCATGTACTACCATGCCCAGTGGCATAGTCTTTGTAAACTTGATAAATCAGAGGTGCCCTTTAGTCCATTTTTGCTATTCTGACTTCCATCTCATTTGCAGATAATCAAGCCTCAAAGAGTTCAAGAGCCTGCTTTTCATTTTAGTTAGGCAACAGGCCTATCTTACTGTAACACTGAATTTATGATTTTATACTCTCTGTTCCTTCAAAACTTTAAACTTCTAGTTCTTCCAAAACCTGACTATCTTCTTTGTAATCTAGATTTACTTTGGATTCTTTTTTTCTATGTCTCCAATTCTGGTTTTCTTATTTTTAAAAGGAAATGTGATTTGAAACTGTCTTCTATAGTTTTTCTCTTACATTATTCCCTTTTTTTTCCTTTTTTTTTTTTTTTTTTTGTGGCATCAGGGATCAAACTCACAACCTCGCGCCTGCCAGACAGGTATTTAACACTGAGCCAAACTCCCAGCCCTGGTTTTTTGAGGCAGGGTCGAATTATGTAGCTCAGGCTGGCCTTGCGCTCGCCTTGTAGCCCAAGCCGGCCTCGAACTCACAACGCTCCTCCTACCTCAGCCTCCTGAGTGCTGAGATTAAAGGCGTGTGCCACCACACCCGGCTCTCCTACATTATTTCTTAAGCTGTGTCTTATTTTGCCTGATACATGATGGCTCCAATCAGTTTGATCGTTAATCGTAATGGGCTTAAATTTGAATATTTCTCCCTCCCCTTATAAAAATACCTTTATGCTAGTGATATGAATAAATTCTGGACTTAGACATGTATTTCAAGAAAAAGCCCTTTTAAGTTGTAAGAACTAAATGAACACGGTTCCTACTTGGCAAAGTGGAGATTGGTTGTGATACCACTTTATATGTAAGGGGAGGGGTGAAGAAGAACCAGGTGGAAGGAACCTCTTTCTCCTATGACTGCTTCCTCTAACCCTTGTCTACCTGAATATCACTTGTCTTTAGCAAAGTCACAGGGCTAGCTATTTAAAGGTAGACATAGGTTCTTTGAAAAAGGGAGGAATAAAATTACTAATTATACCAGCAGTATCATCCAAGATGGCCCCAGTAGTTTTGCTACCTAATGTTTTCTAAAGTGACATATAGATTTTATTTATCTACAATGGTCATTTCAGATAAACTCCACCGGGCATCTTTGGCACTGCTAACCACCTGCAAAGTCATTCAGTTTGTAGGAGACAACAGGAAATGGGGGCCTTTGAAGAATCTCTGTGGGGGATTTGAGGCTTCCTCCTCAGTCTTCCTTCCCAGGGCTGACGTGTTTATTTTGAGCTTTGTGACTTCCACAGTGATACCTCTTTTCCTTCTTATTAATGTTCAAAGTTGGGTTCAGGAGCCCTAGTTCTAGTGAGAGGATTCTGGAAATAATCCTAGTCAGGTTCTCTGGGCAAAAAGCCTTACAGAGCTAGCAACCCTCAAGGGCTCAGTTTGGTAAACCGTGGGCTGTTATAAACTAATCAAGTGAACCCATATCCACCCATCTTTAAATCACATCTCCAGCTCTGCTGTGCTGAGTTCTTCTCTGAATTCCTGTACTCCTCTCCTTCTAGTCTGTCTTCCGTCTCTTTTCCTATTAAATTTTGTTATTTTATCAATCTATATCAGTATTACAGATGTGGAATTTATTTTGGAAAATTAGCATATGCATTTAACATTTCTTAATCAATTTCACTCCCATCCCTCCTCTTTTCCTCTACCCTCCTGCTTGTTTCCTTCCCTATCTCCAGAAGTCTAACTGCTGATTTCCTATCCTCTAGCCTTTATTTTTTGTTATCATTTTTGTTTGTTTCTGTTTTCCTGTTTTCTTTCAGTTCCTGTCTTTCCTCTCTTCCCTTCTGTATTCATCCTCTCAATCAAGATTATACCTGTGAAAGGCCTCATCCCATCTTCCAGTCAGTACCCATAAAACTCCGCCGTCCTCTGGTTTGATTTGTCTGCCCCAGTCAGCAGCTTCCTCCTCTCAATATGTCGTAAGCATGGAACCATCCAGAAGTGTGTTAATAGGATGTATCCAACACGGGGATGGCTCCAAGAAATGCATTTTAAAAATGTTACTGTGTAATATCTTCATGACATATCCTGCAGTTCACCTTTTACATCTGTTTTACAGTTGCAGGGTACCTTTATATCCATTTTCCTGCCACTTCCAGTGTGCACATTCAGATGTGTTGATGGCAGTGAACTCACACCCGAGTGGTGTAGTGTGACTGCTGTTTTGCAACGTTGAAGAGTGAAGGAGCCTTCTCCCAACTCAGTTTCATCCCCTCAATAGAAAGTATGTTTTTTATTTTAAAATGAAGAAAGAATAAAAACGATGACATAGAATTTCAAAACAAAACAATAGGAGATTAACACTGGTTAATATATTGCATATTGTTATTGTCAAAGTAGTTGTTCAGATTCCAAGATAGAGGCGTGAAAAAATGATCGAACAATTGAACAATGAAAGCACAAACTGTTCTTTTTGATGAACTGAGATTAGCAGTATAGTTTTATTTATACATATATTTATATATTTGTATATTATATATTTATATATATATAATATTTTCCCTTCTTTCTTTTCTCCTTTCCCCATCCCAGTTGTTCTTTCCTTTTGAGCAGTTTCTTTCACTTTCAGTTTTATAATCTCTATTGTACATTTTGGATCTTATTTACTTTTTCAGTTTCTTACGCTAGGGAGATAATATGATATTTACACATGTGAGTCTGATTTATTTCACTTATGAGTATGGTTTCCAGTTGCATCCATTTACCTATAAAAGCCTCGTTTATGCTTCTTTATAGCTGAGTAATACTCCATTGTATAAAAGTACCACATCTTTTTATCCATTGCATGGTAGATGGGCATTTGGGTTGTTTCCAAGATTTAGCTATTACAAATTGTACTGCTATAAATATAAACATGGGTGCACATATATCACTGTGGTATGATGTTTTCAGTTCTTCTGAGAAATACACAGAAGGGGAATAGCTGGATTGAATGGGACCTCCAATCCTAGTTTTTGTGTGTGTGTGTGTGTGGCACTGGGAGGGGATGAAACTCACAACTTTACACCTGCCAGACAGTCGCTTAAACCCCTGAGCCAAACTGCTGGCCCTAGTTTTTTGAGACAGGGTCACACTATGTATTTCAGGCTGGCCTTGTGCTCACATTATAGCCCAAGCCGGCCTCGAACTCACAACACTCCGCCTACCTCAGCCTTCAGAGTGCTGGCATTAAAGGCATGCGCCACCATGCCCTGCCAATCCTATTTTTTTGAAGAATCTCTACACTGATTTCCACAGTGGCTGTACCAGTCTATGCTCCTACCAACAGTGGAGAAGGGTTCCTTTTTCCACACAGCCCCTCCAGCATTTGTTATTGGTTGACTTCTTGATGATAGCCATTCTTTCTGGGGTGAGATGGAATCTCAGTGATGTTTTAATTTGCATTTCTCAAAAGACCAGTGATGTTGAACATTTTTTCATGTATTTTTTTGCCATTTGTATTTCTTCATCTCAGATGCCCATTTTTGGATTGGGTCTTTGAACTTGGGGGACCTGATTTTTTTCAGCTTTTTATATGTTCTAGATATACAAAGTATTTTTGTTTTAGTCATCCTAGCAGGATACAAACCATTTTTTCTTAGATTTATCAGTTTTATGCAGAGAGGCCTCTTGTGCATTCAGTTGTTCTGGAAACTAGTGGATATTTTCTTCAATTTAGGGATTCACATCAGAGTAACCATGCTATCTTCTACGACTCTATTAATAAAACACTGTAATTAAAATCAGTTTGAGACTGGGTGAGGTGGTACACACCTGTAATTGCAGCATTTGGGAGTCTGAGGCAGGAGAGTCATGAGGTCCAGACCAGACTGGACTACAGAGTGAGTTCAAAGTCAGCCTGGGAGACTGTGTCTCAAAAAAAAAAAAAAAAGAAAGAAACAGAAGAGTTGTGTTTCTACAAGCATGACCATATATGAGGCACTGTGCCTTCCCTTTCTGGCAGTGAGCACTTCTAGGGGCCTTTGCTTTCTCAGGCCCTCAGAGAGACTCTCACCGTCAGGAGCCAGTCAGGAAAAAAAAGTAAACCACCTGAGGTATTTCACCCAGAGATGATTTTACACAGAGGACTCCTGATTCCCAGTACCAGGGAAAAAAAAAACCAGAGAACTTGTTACAGTACCATAAGAAGGATTGAGAATGAAAAGGAGAAGGTGAAGTAATCCAAAAGTTAGAAACGGTCCACCATGCCGAATGAGGCGCCTGCAGCACTACGGCCGAACACAGGCGTGGCCGCTGCTGCCCGCCTGGGATTGCTGCTCACACTGCTGTGGCACCTGGGTTGGACTCCTGGGCTGATGCAAAGGCCAGCCTGCCTCACTCATCTCCAGCTACTAAAGAGAGGCTGCTGCTGCCGCCACCAGGCTCACGGAGGGGCTGTAGACACCTGCAGAGAAACTGCCAGGAACACGGAAGCTGCTGGCAGATGGTCCTGTCCTGAAGTGAGAGAGCAACTCTAGAAAGGTCTGGGATACCAGAAGCAAGGGAAAGAAATAAAAATGAACTCTCGAGATGATAGCAGTGAAAGACTATACAGCAGGCCAAGAGAATTGCCAGTTAAGAATGGAATTACAGGTAATTGCAGGAGAATGATGTGTTCCCCACATGAAGAATTGCAGTGACAGGCAGCGGGAAGATGTGAGATTGAGCAGATGGGGAACAACCAACTTGGGGGGGAAACGAGGCAACTACTGTATTAACTCCAGGAAAACAAAAAGTCATACCAAAAAGGGAAATATGATTACAGTGTGTTACTTAAGAGTGAGTATGACTGGGGATGGTGTGCACACCTGTAATCCCAGCGCTCGGGGGGCTGAGGTAGGAGGATCACCGTAAGTTCAAGGCCAGCCTGGGATATATCGGCAAACTCAGGGCCAGCTTGCATTACACAGCAAGGCCTGTCTCCAAAACAAAACAAAACAAAAAAACTGCAAGCAAATAAAATTTGCCTCCCCTGCAAAAGTGAATATGAACATGGCTATACTAATGTAGATGTTAGATTTTAATTAAACCATAATGTAAGATTTAACTATACGATAAATGAGACAGTAAAGAGAATTTAATTTAATTGGAGAATTTAATCCTCCAGTGGTTTAAAAAAAAAAGTGACTATACAATATGTAAAATGGTTGGGATTTAGAGATTATGCTGTAGTGGTTTAAAGATGAGCATCCTCCCAGGACTCACATGTCGCAGGTCTGATCCCCGCAGTGTTCAGAGGCAGGGCCTGCGGAGGTGACTGCGTCACATGGGTGCTCCCTCCGTCAGTGAACTGAGCCACTGGGGACTCCGAGCGGGACAGGCTGTGAGGAGGCGGAGCTTAGTTGGGCAGAGTAGGTCCCTGGGAGCATGCCTTTGAAGAACCCACGTAGCCCTAGCACCCTCCTCTCTGGCGCTTTCCGTTTCTCTCTGCTTCCTGGTGCATGAGGCGAGAAGCTTTGTCCCGCCACATCCTTCGCCATGATGCCACTGCCTCATCACAGATAGCCAGTCCTGGACCAACACCTCTGAAACTGTGAGCAGAATAAATCTTTCCGCCTTGTAAGTTGTTTTTCTCAGGTGCTAGTCATAGCAGCAGAAAAGCTAACATTTGGTTCACTACATTGTTTAAATGTGTGGAGGTAAGTAACAGAATAAACAGCCAAAATAAGTATAAAGTTACTGCCTTTGATGCTGGGGGAGCGAGTCAGAATGTACAGGTAGAGAAATTGCTATTCCTTTTCAGAATTGACGTTTTTATTTCTACATTGATCATTTTGACAAAGTAATTTTTAGTGTTGAAGTTTTAGGTTTTATATGTTCTGTTGTGTCTTAGGTAATAAAATTCCAAGTAGTAAATGGGAAAAGAAAGAATAATCTTTATGGTGTTAGCATTGCATTGGAAGTATTGTCATGGGCTTCTGATTAAAACAAATGTTAGCCAGGTGTGGGGTGGTGCACACCTGTAATCCCAGCACTATGGAGACTGAGGCAAGAGAATTGCCACAAGTTCGAAGCCAGCCTGGGCTACATAGTGCATTCAAAGACAGCCTGAACTATACAGTGAGAACTTTGTGGTGGAGAGTTCCCAGTGAGAGCTGCTCACCTCATGGTGGCCAGAAAACAGAGAAAGCAAGGGTTGAGACTAAGTGTAACCTCCAAGGACAGTACCTCTCAGTGATCTGCTTCCTGCAGCTCCACCTGCTAATTTTCATCACCTTCCAGCAGTGTCATCAGCTGCAGATCAAGCCTTTACACATGATCTTCAGCAGACTTTTAAGATCCAAAACAGTGGCTGGGGGTATAGCTCAGCCGCTGAGCTAAATCCCTGGCCCTTTTTTATTGTTTTTTTTTTTTTTTTTTTTTTTTTGGTCAATGCCTAATTCAAACACATTTTTCACATTTAAAATGAATTTATTAAGAAAAGTGATCAAACACAGGAAAGCAGATTCAATCAAGAACATAGAGCTACCTGTGCTCCCCAAATACTGTACTTTACTTTTTTATTTGGTGCTGAGAATTGAACAAAGAGCCTCCTGCAAGGAGAGACGTTTTTGAGTGTGTCCCTGTCACAGCCATGAAACAGGCAATGGTAGCACATTGGATCTGACTTCTTGTGGCCGATCCTAGGGTGTTTCTCTGGCCACTCAGCAACTTGAAAGCTCCAGGGGAATCTTCTGACTTCCTGGTTTTTAAGTTTGTTTTTTTTTTACTAAAATACTTTATTTGAATGCTTATGAAATCAACCCTCAGACTCCCATAGCCTAGAAGGCCCCCTGTTGAGTGTTCAATAAAGTTTTTGAGTTTTGTCAAGAAGAGCAACTAGATGTGGCCAGGGTTAGCGGCTTGTGGTCTTTGCCTGCTAAACTTTTTCTTTCCATGGTACTTCTCAAAAGGTCTTAATTTTCCATGACACACCAGAGTGTTGAGGATTGAGGTTAAGTGGGACGGATAGGCAGGCTGCTGTAAGCAGTTTGCTCCTGCCATAATACATGGTTGAGTCAAGGACAGAGAAGCGGAGGACTGGGTAGACAGAGAGATGAGAGAAGGGAAACTCAGCAGATGAAAAGGGGGCTGGGAGTGTAGCTCAGTAATAGAGCACTATGGATTTGTTCCCCAACACTGAAAAGGGAAAAAAGAAAAAAACACTCAAGATGAGAAAAGAGGAAATAATAAGATTGGTTGGTACTTAAAGGCAAAGAAGAGAAATCTCTGAGAATGCCTCTATGAGGTTGTGAGTTTGATCCCTGGCACCAAAAAAAACAAAACAAAACAAAACAAAACAAAAAAACCAACTAAATTAGGCCTTACAGGTTGCTAGATCTGAAGCAGAAGATAGGAAAGAGCCCTCCTGCATGCTACGCACATGCTCTACTGTTGTCTACACCCTCAGCTCCCTTAGTTTAACAACCGACTGTCACTCTGCTGAAAACTGTTTTGCATTTTTTAGCCCAGGAAAAACAGGCCTTCCCAAATTGCCTACATACTTTTTCTTTCTTAAAATTTGTCTTTGTTTTTAATAGAGTTGTACTGAGAAGCTTTTTCTTTTTTTAATTGTGGTAAAATACACAGAACCCAAAGTTACTCTTTTAACCACTTTAACACATGAAGTCATCAGCATTAAGTACATTAACAGCACTGTGCAACTGTCACTACTACTTACTCCAGAGTGTTCTCATCAACCCAAAGGAAACCCTATACCCAGAAGTACTTTCTTCCCATTCCTCCCAAGTCTACACCCCTGATAACCACTAATATGCTTTCTGTCTCTATGGACTTGCCTATTACAGAAATTTCAAATAAATGGAATATTACAGTATGCAGTTTTTGGCATGTGGCTTCATTCACTTAATATAATGTTTTAAGGTTCACCCATATTGTAGCATGTATTACTACTTCATTTATTTTTAATGACTAAATAATGTTCTAATATATGCTGCATGTGGAAGCTCTTAAAAATGAATAATGTGGCTAGGTAGTATGTGGCTACAAGCCACTAAACTGAAGGAATTTATCCTATGTGACACACTCCTGTTTTTTTTTTTTTTTTTTTTTTTTTGAAATAGGGTCTCACTGTGTAGTTGTTCAGTTGTTTAGGCTGGCCTTGAGTAGCACAGGCTGGCCTCAAACTCACAGTGATCCTCTTGCCTCAGCCTCCTGAGCACCAGGATTACAGGCATGCACCATCATGCCTGGGTTGGTGTTTCTTTCAATGGTCCCAGACCTTGAATACTGAAGGAGGGGATCAAATCCAAGTATAACCTAGCCATATCATTCATAGTAAAATTTCTA
>RJWM01035860.1:0-18554 GCA_004363535.1 Dasyprocta punctata | reverse complement strand
TATTCTGTTTTTGTGTTGAATTTCTGGGATCTTGATTATTATATGTCTGGGTGTAGGTATATTTTGGTTATGTTTAGCTGGAGTTCTATATGCTTCACTTATCTGAAAGTCTCTTCCTGTTCCCATGTTTGGAAAGTTTTCTGAAATTATTTCTGTAAATAGGCTTTTAATTTGATTTGTATTGACCCCTGCTTTTTCAGTCACACCTTTAATTCTTAAGTTATGTTTCTTTGGGTTGTCTTGTAGCCGTTGTATTGTTACTTCCAGGTTTCTTGTTATTTTTAGGAGATCTTTCCTTCCTTGATCGTAAGCTGCAAACCTGTCTTCAAGGTTTAGAAGTCTATCTTTAGTTTCCTTCAGGTGGTTTTGCCAACTTTCATTGGATTTTTTGAATTCCTGGTAATCTCTTTCAATTTGTTTCATGTATTCTAAATCTTTTTTGTATTGTTCATTCCAGGTTTCCTTCATTTTCCTATGCTCCATATTTTCATCTATGTCTCCTTTAGGGTTGCCTAGCAAATCTTTTATTATGGTTTTCATTTCTTCCTTTAGTTGAGTCAGCATTTCTGCTCTAATCTCTTTTAAGGCCTCTTGAAGTTGTTTCTTTACTTCCATTTCCATCACCTTAGAAACTTCAGTTGTGGGACTCCCGATCTTCTCTGAGTTTGCATCTCCTGGATTTGCTCTGCTTGAACTGGAGGCCAGAGACTGCCCCCTGCTTTTTTGTCTTGACATTTTCCTTCGTTCCCCTGGGCAAATTGGTCCTGGGGACCCAGGCACTCCCTACATTGGCCATAACCTCTCCAAAGTGAGACTGGTTCCTCCAGCAGGGGCCGACTATGGATATCTGATGGTTGCCACTGGGGGCACTGTTACAGCGCTATCCACTGCTTTTCCCCCGCCTGCCTTGGCACCACAATGGTTGGTGTGGTGCACGTAGGGGTTGGCCGCTGCCTGCGAACCTGGGCCAGTGAACCCGCGGACTCTCTGCAACACCCTTGGAGCACATGCGGAGCCTCTGTCTTCAGACCAAGCCTGTCACCCACAGGGACCCTCCGAGGTGGCCCCCAGAATGCTTGCAGGTACAGAGCTCATCCTGAGCAACCTCCATAGGTCCGTGCCCAGCCAGGAGTTCCCAGCCCAACTCCAAGATGTCTCCCCACCTATCTCTCCCTCATGCGGGAGGGTGGGGCCTCCTCACTCACAGTTCTCCAGGTCGGCTCCCCCTGTTCACTTTTGCTCTCCTCTGACTCTGTCTCGCTGGGCTGATGGCTCCAGGTTTGCAGCCACTGTGGTCTCAGCTCTCGGACCGTGCATCCCCAGGTTCCAGGAACACCTTTCACAGAGAGGGTCAGGCTCCAAGCAGAGGTGCCACCAGCCGCCGCTCTCCCCATCTAAGTGCCTCTTTCCACTCTTTCTATGGGCTTCAATTCTTGCTTTAGATTCTTCTTGGGTCCAGAGGATCTGCCTCCTTCCTTTTTATCCTCCCCAAGTTGCTATATTCCAACATCTGGATGGTATCTTTTAGAGAGGCCATTTACCTTGCTGTTTACAGTTCCGCCATCTTGGGAGGAGTCCTCTTCTTGTATTTGAGTTTTTCATGATTTTGGCCAGAACTCTACTCAATTCTAAACTTGGTAATCAAAACAGAAGAACATGAAGCAAGTTCAGATTAGCACAATAATAGTTTTCCAAATCAACTGCATGCTCTGTCATTTACACATATCATTTACATATGTATATGATCCACATATTTACATTTTAAAAAGAATCATGGGTTAATTAATTGCTTCCAGTTATTTTTATTTTTTGGTGGAGTTGGAGGTCAAAGGTGTCCATGACTTTATCACCTGCTTCTCATTAACTCTACCTCAAATGCTTATTGAAAAGGCAGAGGGAGAGGAGACTAGAGAGGAAGATGAATAAAGCACTATAGAAGCTGTCATGAAATTTATTGCTCCCAACAATTATATTTTCCAAAGAAAGAGAATGAATATCAGGCTGGCTGTGAAACCTGATGACAGTAACCTAGGTCAAACTGGTTCATGCTTCATGTTTCCTGTGTCTCAATGAGTTGTTTACTTCATTACATCACGCATGCAGGAGCCATTTTGTACTTAGGACATGGAGGGCATAAAAAGTGGTAAGACATTTTCATTTGATTTGGAGCAGGCATTCTAAATTACACCAACCTAGGCTTTCTTTTAAAAGGAAAAAGAAAAAGTCAACTTCCAGTGCATTATGTTTCTTGTCTACTAGTAGAGTAAGCTGAAAAAATATGGTGAAATGATCATATTTAAGTGCCTTTCATTGAATTAGTATGACAATACCCTCGATTAAGAAAACCATGAGAAGCAATTAATTATATTAGAATATATAAAAGAAAAAATGAATAGCAAGGAATAATGAGGTCAACAAGTTGATCACATGAATGAGAGGTGCGGTAACATAAAATGATAGATGAAGCAATGGGGAACATGATAAGAGCTTGCATTTAGAGAAAAATAAAATTAACTAATTTACTAAAATTAAATTTAAGTCTCAAAGGAAAGGAATAGTGCTCCACAGAAAGCATACATAGAGCGAATCACTTAGTAGTTGTTTAGGCAAGTGACAAGGAGAAAACAAAAAGGTATGAAACAAGGATGTTCCAATAGTAAGTGCAAAAGAAGCAAAATGTCATTAGACTCCAAGCAAAACTTTATCCTCACACTTTAAAATCAAAGAGGTCTGAAACTGTCATGGAATTCTCAGATTACACAATTTCCACCCACCCTAATTAGATGTATTTCCAAGGGAGTGGACGACCAGCAAATGAGTTTGGGAAAGGGCTGCTGACTGTCTCAGTGTGGGGCCTACTGCTCTGAACCTCATTGTTCTTCAAAGCTATTAGCTTTCAAAACAAAGGATTAATTCTCCTCCTATTATTTCCCAAGCTAGAAGAACTCTGAACTGAAAACAGGATCCAAAGTTGGGGATTTTTTTTTGTCTGTACCAAAACACTATGAAATCTTTGAGGACTCTCATAGTATCTTCAGACTCTGCCACTGTTACCTTCTATAAAATTGAGGTTATAGCTCAGCAGGCAGTTCAGATGCTGCAGTTTATTCAATGATAGGGTAAAAAATGGAAATAGAATGCTTGCAAGTTTAGGAGATTGCTATTTCAGGAGTGAAGTGTGACAGGGCATAACAGGAGGACTTGTGGAAGTGGCTAGAGTCAGTAGACACATTAGTGGAAAATTCCATCATACACGAAAAGAATCATCACTTGTGGTTGGATTGTTTTCAGCAATTTGGGGAAGAGGAAAGCTGGCTTGTTGGAGAATTTTAATGTTTTTTCATTGAATCTGGCTTAGTATGACTTGGGTGTAGGTGCACCACGGAAGGAGAGACTAGCACTGAGATTTGGAAGAGTGAGCAGGTCAGATCATGAAGGAGTTTGGCAACACATTACCTCTAGAGTTTTGACTTAATTTTGAGGGCTATCTAGAGTCATTGAAAGGCTTGGTACTCATAGGGACTGACAGTCAAATCTGTGAAGAAGGAAAATCTCTTTACCAGCTCTGCGGAAATGGCCCAGAGTGGGGCATGATGGGCAGTAGCCAAGATAGTAGGAGCTCGAAGGTCTCATGTAGGAGGTTCCTGTCACAAGTGTCCTTTGGCTGGGGTGGTCTAGGGGAGGGAAAATTAGTATTCTTGGATCCTCACTCTCTACTGATTGGAGGCAAGCATTATCTATATAATTCTACAATATTTTCAGATAAAGTTTCCCTCAAATGGGATTAAAATATGGCTTCATTGTACTCCCATGGAGAAGGTAAATGTCAAAATGAAAACATAAATTAGCTCACCCTCTGTTTTAAATTTCTAACATTAAAAAATGGCCAATTTCCTCCACTCTTTGATGTAAGAATGGCTTATTTTTATGTTTATTTTCATTTTTATCCTTGGAGACATTTGAGTTGCTTTCAATTCCAAAAACAGTGGAAGAAGTGAGAGAAGGCTTTGCCGGGTAACTTGATCATTCTGAAGGTGAGAATCCTGTGTGTGTGGTGTTCCAGAATCAGCTGTATTTGGCATAATTTGGGGGAACGTGCCAGGAAAAGCAAGTCCTCAGTGAAGAATAAGCACAGATGGGTGGCTCTGTTCATGCTTTCTACTCAGGGAAGTCTAAACCAGTCATGGAATGATCAGATTACACACAGTTTCCACCAACTCTAACTAGATATAACCCAGGGGAGTGGGTGGGCAGCCAGCTGGGCAGGGAGCTGAGGTGAAAGGAAATGCTGTGGAAAAGTTGTGGAAACCAAAAAGATGAGTAGGAGTTAGCAAAGGATGTGCCCAGTTCCCATTCAATAGCTTCTGTTCAACTAATCTGTTTAGCCCAAATTGCTGTGGAAAAGTAGTGAAAATGGCCTTTTGATATGGCAGGAATAAATCTGAATAAGTTCTCAGTAAGGAAATAAGATGTCACACAGGTAGTTCTTAAAATTTTGTTTGTAAACATAATAAAACCAACTATGGTGGACATATCTGAATAAACATAGGAGCAGAGGACAATAATCCCTCAGATAGAGAAAGCACATTTTCAGGACAGGGAGGAAGAGCCTTTGAAGACCAAGTATTCACAGTATGGGAGCTAGGTACTTTTCTAATTTAATAACCTAACTTTAAGTCAGATTTGAGTAGTATTAAACAACAAAGATAATTTCTCCATATTTCTTCTCATTCGATCAATTTTCTGACATCTCCCTCTTCCCAAGTGGAAACGCAGCCTGAGTGCCTTCTGCCTGGGCCCCATGGCCAGGATTCTGAGTTCTTCATCCTCCTGCCTGCCAACCAAGTGGAGGAATAGTACTGTTCTGTTCTTTCATCATCCTCCCCCATCTCCATGGGGCTAGAGACTAGGAAAATACCTATCTTTCCCTTGCTCTTTTGGAAGATTTCCCTTGCTCTTTTGGAAGATACACCAATGTTTTGATTTCATCTTGCCCTAAAGCTGAGAACCACTTGCTTAGTGATTTACCATCTCACAGACAGAATTACCAGAGAAATGTATGCTGTTTTCTCTATACTGACTGAACACACAAATATGATAAATGCTTATTCTCAAACTGAGGAAATCTTGCTTAAAAATAAACTGTAAATATTACGTATTCTTTGTTTTATCTTATAGCTTATATAAATATATCCTTGCCAAATTTACTAGTAAGCTTTCCTAGATAAATTTGGTTTCTTTTTAAAAAATATTTTACATTGAGAAAATATTTAGATCCCCTCCAAATTTAAAATCAATCCATGATCCCAATATTTGTCAAAAGTACGTAAGTGAAAATGTTGCCCGTTTCTTCCTAACTTTCAAGGGCAACCACTATGAGCAGTTTGGAGGCAAATCCATCACTGACTTCCTGTCATCTGCACCTGTAACTCTATAGAGATACACTTATATTCTCCTTTTTTGCTTTGTAAACAAAAACAGATCTGGGATGCCAAGAACTGGTCAGGCGAAACATCATGAACCACAACAACAGCTGTAGTAATGAAAGCAAACACAGATCTATAATCCTTTACCCGCAATTTTGATATCCAAAAATCTCTGCAAAGAAAAATTTTGAGACTAATCATATTTGTTGATAAAATCTGACCAGCCTAATAGGAAGCTAATTAGTTTTATTCCATTAAGTGAACATTCAGCTATTTCACTGCAGAAAAACATTAATGTCTTTGCATTGGAGAGGCTGCCCTAAATTTCTGGGGCATATGCACTATACTAACTAAAATTCCAAATATTTTAATTCCATACATATCTGAAAATGCAGTTTTTGGATAAGGGCCTGTGAAACTGTATAAGTTACATGTTCCTATCTTTAAATGCTTTCTTTCCTTAGAGCCTTTGATTCTCTTCTGGTTTTCTTGTACCTCTGACACCATTTCTAATTTTCCTCCTCTTCTTACCCTCTAAAAGTTGGAGTGCCTGTTTTCAACCTTCTTTTATTACCTCAACCCCTGGGTGACCTCTTTCCTTCCCAAGGCTTAAGTACCATCTCCATGTGGATGTCTCCCCACTTGTTATCTTCAGCCAGCTTCCCCAGGAAAAAAAGTGCTGTGACTTCTCCATTGGATATCTAATAGGCATGTTAAGATTAACATGCTTCAAGTCAAATCATTGATATTTTCCCCAAATGTATTCCTTTTCTAGCATTCCTCACTTAGTAAATGATAACTTTCCCATACCCAGTTGCTAATATTCCAAACTTTGGAGTTATCTTTGACTCATATTATGATTTCGTATCATCCAGCTGTCAACAACTTCTGTTGCCTTTACCCTCAAAATACATCCCAAACCTGGCCCTCCTTCACCGCTATGACCATTAATGCTTTTAAACCTAATCCCTCATCCTTTTTTATTTTTCCAGTGCTAAGAATTCACCCTGGAGTCTCGCACATATTAGCCAAATGCTATTTCTGAACTATATTCTCAGCATTTACCAATGCTTTTCTCAACCTTAGGAGCCTTGAAACAGGTCTCCTTGATTTCATTTTTCCCTATTCAACTTGTTTCCTATACTGCAGTCAGAGTTATACTATAAAAATAAGTTAGGCCATGTTACTCCCTTATCAAAATTCCTATAAAGCTTTCCACACACATAGGAAAAAAACCAAAGTCCTCACTCATAAAGACTGCATATAAACCAGTTCCTTTGACCTTGTTTTTAATCCCAGCACTCAGGAGGCTGAGGTAGGCGGAGCGTTGTGAGTTCGAGGCCAGCTTGGGCTACAACGCGAGCACAAGGCCGGCCTGAGCTACACAGTGCGACCCTGCCTCAAAAAACCAGGGCCGGGAGTTTGGCTCAGTACCTTAAGCGCCTGCCCTGGCAGGCGCGCGAGGTTGTGAGTTCAATCCCCGGTGCCGCAAAAAAAAAAAAATAAATAAATAAAATAAAATAAAATAAAAATAAAATTGATATATTATTGTGATACACAGTAAATACATTCATCGTGGGGAATTGGTACATACATATCACATCTCGATTCTTTTTACTGCCCCCCACCATTACCACCATCCCCAGATCCCGTCTCATCCTTTCAAAGAACCAACTCTTTGATTCACTGATCCATTGCATTGTTCTTTTCTTTTTCAGTCTCAATTTCATTAACTTCTGCTCTGATCTTTATAATTTCATTCCTTGTATTAGTTTCATATTTGGATTGATCTTGTCATTCTATGTCCTTGAGATGCATAATTAGATTTTTTATTTGGGATCATTTTATTCTTTTTGTGAATTTATAGCTATAACTTTCACTCATAAAAATGCTTGTACTGTATCATGTTTTGGTATGACATTGATTCTTTCATCATCATTTGATAGTAGGCACTTTTTAATTTCTTCCCTGATTTCTTCTGTGATCTATAGATAATTCAATAATGCATTATTTAAACTGTGTGCATTTGGATGGTTTCTGTGGCTTCTTTTGCTGTTGATTTCTGTAGCTTCTTTTGCTGTTGATTTCTAGCTTCATTTTACTATGAAGCATATTATTTCAGTTTTTTTTTAATTTAAGCATGCTTTACAGCCTCAGATATGGTCCATTTTGGAAAAAGTTTCATGTATTGTTGAGAACAATGTGTATTCTGTTGTTGTTGGATGAAACATTCTGTAGGTATCTGTTAAGTCCATTTGTTCAGTGATATGGTTTAACTCTGATGTTTTTCGGGTCTGGTTGACATATCTAATTGTGGGAGCACGGTACTGAAGTCCCCCACTGTGACTGTATTGGTGTTGAACTGTTCTGTTAAGTCTGGTAGTTTTCATTTTATGAAATTGGGTGTGCTCAAACAACAAACTCACTGAGAGAGAAATTATGGAAATAATTTTACAGTAGCAGCCAAAAAAATGAAATACTTAGGAATCAATCTAATAAAGGATGTAAAAGATCTATACACGGAAAACAGTAATACTCTAAAAAAGGGAGATTGTGGAGGATATCATAAAATGGAAAGATATTCCTTGCTCTTGGATAGGAAGAACCAGCACAGTGAAAATGGCCATACTTTCAAAATGGTTATACAGACTTAATGCAATTCCAATCAGACTACCATTAGCATACCTCACAGATCTAGAGAAGACAATCCTAAAATTCATTTGGAAACAGAAGAGATCTGAATAGCAAAGGCACTCCTGGGCAACAAAGGCAAGGTGGGAAGCATCACAATCCCTGACTTGAAATTATACTACAAAGCTACTGTAATAGAATCAGCGTGATACTGGCAAAAAAACAGACCTCAGGATCAATGGAACAGATTAGAAGATGCAGACACAACTACAAAGACACTCCTTATCTTTGGCAGAGGGGCCAAACATGTTCACTGGAAGAAAGATAGCCTCTTTAATAAACGGTGCTGGAAAAATTGGCTTTCCACATGCCAAAGACTAAAACTAGACAATTGTCTACCACCAGGCACTAAACTGAAGTCAAAATGGATCAAAGATCTAAACATTAAAATAGAAACATTAAATCTACTGACAGACAAGGTAGGTAGAAATCTTGAAGACATAGGCGTGGGCAAAGAGTTTGTAAACAAAACACAAACCACACAGGAAATACTTCAAAGAATCAACAACCGGGAGCTCATCTTATTAAAAGGTTTTTGCAGTTCAAAAGAAATCACCAACAGAGTGAAAAGAAAACTGACAGAAAGGGAAAAAAATTTAGCTGACTGTCCCTCTGACAAAGGACTTATATCTAGAACATATAAAGAAATGAAAAACGTCAGGCCCCTCAAATTCAAAGACCTGATCCAAAAATGGGCATCTGAAATGAACACACATTTCTCAAATGAAGAAATACAAATGTCAAATAAATGCACAAAGAAATGTTCAACATCACTGGTCATTCGAGAAATGCAAATTAAAACAACACTGAGATTCCATTTCACACCAGAAAGAATGACTACCATCAAAAAATCAACCAATAACAAGTGTTGGTGGGGCTGTGGGGAAAAAGAGATGCTTCTCCACCATTGGTGGGAGTATAACTGGTACAACCATTGTAGAAATCAGTGTGGAGATTTGTCAAAAAGCTAGGATTGGAAGTCCCATTCAATCCAGCTATTCCCCTCCTGGGTATTTTCCCAGAAGAACTGAAAACATCATGCCACAGCAATATGTGTGCACCTATGTTTATAGCAGTACAATTTGTAATACCTAAATCTTGGAAACAATCCAAATGCCCATCAACTGCAGAATGGATAAAAAAGATGTGGTATTTTTATACAATGGAGTAATACTCAGCTATAAAGAAGGATAAACTTGAGACTTTTATAGGTAAATAGATGCAACTTGAGACCATACTCATAAGTGAAATAAATCAAACTTACATGTGTAAATATTGTATTGTTTCCCTAGTGTAAAAAAAAACCGAACTGAAAGAATAATAAAATCCAAAACATACAATAGATATTGTGAAAATGAAAGAGAAAGAAAGTGTTCAAAAAGAAAGAACAACTACTATAGTAGCTATTGTTTTCATAGTATCTTTCTTTGAAGTTCTGTACCAGTTCTACTGCTTTGTTCATCAAAAAGAACAAGTTGTGTTTTCATTGTTTGAATGCTTATTTTTTTCATGCCTAAATCTTGTAACTTGAACAACTACTTCTAAGATAACGATATGCAATATATTAGCTAGTGTTAATTTCTACTATTTTTTGAAATTCTGTATCATTTCTATCTTTTCTTGTTTTGTTTTTAAAATTAAAAAAAGGGGAAAAAAAAGAAATTGAGTGTGCTGACATTTGATGCATAGATGTTTACAAAAGTGGCAATCTTTGTCTCTTCTGATCAGTTCTGGCTTGAAGTCTGCTGTGTTTGAAAATAAGATAGCTATTCCTGCTTGTTGTTAGGTGCCACTTGAATGGAGTATCATTTTCCATGCTTTCTTTTGGTCTATGTACTTCCTTTTTGATGTTATGTCTCCTGTAGGCAATTTTTATTTTATTTTGTGCTTTTATCAGATCTGCTAGACTATCTTTTGATTGGGGAGTTGAGCTAATTGACATTAAGAGTTATTATTGTAAGGTTCTTACTGAATCCTGCCATTGCATAATTTTTCCAGTACTGATTCCTTTCTCTATATATTTTTGCTTGCTTTGCTTGTTTGTTTAACTATTTTTCCCATTTAGTTGTATACTTTGCTTTGGGCTTTTTGGTGCTGGTGTCTTCTCTATCTCTGTCTAGAATTCTATAATCTTGGTTTAGTGCTTATGTATTTCTTTAGAATTTGTTTGTCATGGAAACTCTTCTCCATCAAGTTTGAAGAATGATTTTACAGGATATAAATAGCTGAGTTGACAATTGTTTTCTTTTAGGGCTTGAAAAACTGCTCTAGGCTCTCCTGGCCTTTAAGGTTTGTGCTGAGAAACACACAATTATTTTGTTGGGCTTGCCTTCATAGGTTACTTGCTGTAATAGCTAACAGCTTTTAGTAGTCTCTCCTTTTGTTGGACTTCTAGAATTCTGATTATTATGCATCATAGAGAGTTTTTTTCCTGGTCTTGGGGTTACATATGCCCCTTGTACTTGAATATTGAATTCTTTCCCTGGATTTGGAAATTTTTCTGCTATGATTTCAGTGAATAATTTTTTATTCCTTTTGAATCTTCTAATTTTCCCTTTATGCTTGTAATTCTGAAGGTTTTTTTTTTTGGTAAAATTCATCTAGCCGTTGTTGACTACAGTTTGCATGGTGTCTTGTCATTTTTTAGGATATTGTCAATTTTATGACATGCTACATTCACATTGTCTTCTACTTCTGACACTCTGTCCTTACACTGGCCAAATATGCTACTCATGCTTCCTATTGAATTTTTAATATCATTGATCTCTACTTTCTTTTCATACTTCCTTATTCTATTCTGAAATGGTCATTCATGTTTTATATTGTCTTGCTTATCTCAGTTGAGTCACTATTTGCTTCTTCTTTAACCTTGTTGGACATTTTATTGGTAAAATCCTTTATCTGTTCAGTGAAATCCTTGTTGTGTTCCTTTAACATCTTATGCATTTGCTTACATGTTTCTCTTTTTAAAACCTCTTCAAATATTTTGACCATTTGGTGTTTGAGTTCTTTGCCTATGGCTCCCTCTACTTCAGTGTCTGTGAGATCAGCTTTTGAGAAGTCAGGGTTTTAGGGGGTATCTTGCTGCCTTGCTTTCTCATGTTTTATGTTTTTGCATTGTGAGTTGAGGATCAATTAGGGTACAGAAATGATCACTACAGTGGAGACCTCTTTTAATTAGGCTCCCTGTGATGTGACCTGAGATTTGGTTATGTTTTCATGTTTTTACTCTTCTTCATCCTATTCAGTGCAACATTTGAGGGTCTTCTTAGTGTCCAGCATTCTGGGAGTTAGTCTCCAGCACCACTCAGAGAGGAGAAAACAATTACAATACTTGCATCAGTGGAGACCACTTCCCCTCCCTGAAAACTGGTGTTAATATTTAGACTCTTCTTTTTTTTTTTTTTTTTTCTTTGTGTTGTCTTCAGTTTCCCCAATTTATCTGTAGTTTCTATGGTTCTTTCTTGATTCCTGGAACTCTACTTCTCTTCATGGAGTTGTTGTTCTCTAGACCGATTCCAGGTCTCAAAGAAGTTGTATTTTGCTGTTGGTCTTTACTCCACCATTTTTAACTTCTCACCTCTTGTTTTCTTTCACTGTCCTCCATTTACTAAGCTCAAGCAATACTTACAGGCATCCTTATGGTTTCTTTTGTTTTCCTTTATTCTCTTCTTCCGTCTTCTCCTGTTCCTTCCATCTACTCTTCTCGGTCTGTTTCCTCCCCTCTTTCCTTCCTTCCTTCTCTGTTTTCCCGGTACTGGGGATCAAATCCAGGGCATCACCTTGCACCTGCTAGACAGGTATACCACCAATGGGCCATACTCCCAGCCCCCTGAGGTTCCTAGAAGGTCCCTAGGGTTTTCTAAGCTGCAGGACCTTGACACTTGCTACTTCCTTTGCCTGGGATGTTCTTTCCCACACTGCAGGTCTGCTTGAATATGATTTCCTTAGAAAATTCTCTGACCACTCCTTTTAATAGTCACTCCTCTGTCAGAAAATACTCTTTGTACTCTACTTGATTTTTCTTCTTTGCATCTATAAAAACAACGAAAACCTATATACCTGCTAAGTGAACACATAAACATGCAGTAAAACCTTACACACTCTGGGATTTTGTAGCTTCATAGAGTTGCTTTCTTTGTATATAAAACTTGAAGAATAAACAGAAGTGTATCAGGCATGTGTTGCTAAAGTTTAAGCTAGATTATGTTTTTTCTTAATTTTTAACATTTTTTATAATCTTAAAAAAGATATCATTATGATTCATACTCTGTTGCTTTTTTGCTTTACTTATAACTTTCTTTGAATTTTATCCTTGTCTTTATTGTCGTCTCTACCAGGTCCTTTTTATACCTTATTCCTTTCCAGTACTTTTAATTTTTAAATTAAAGATATATTATATATATAGTTAAAAGGTAAGTACCAGAAATTTATAATTCAAAGAGCATTCCTTCACATTCCTAGTTACATTCACAGTAGGTTTCAGTATTCTATTTCTGGCAAAATCATTTTCCAAAACTCTGTCGACATCTTTTTCATCTAGTGTCAATTCCTCTCTTATTCTCTCTGTCTTCATGCACTTCACTTTTTAAATGAACTTATTGCCATTTTCATGGCAAAGAAATGAAGTAAAGGTAAACATATCTATTCTATTCTCTATGTTTAACTGAGATGAGCATTTTCTATTTTTGAGGCTTCAAAAACTGTAGGATGAAAAATTCTGGTCTCTTTCCTCATCTATGGTTTTTAAAATAACAGAAATGTTAAGCTCTGCCCTGGTTTTTCTTTGGAGATTGTATGTGAGCATTTTTTGCTTTTGTTTTTGCTTTCATTTTAATTCACCCATATTCTTCCTGTGGATCACAAAAAACCTCCTAACAGTGAGGCCACATGCAACTAGAGTGAGGGAAAACTAGCACCATGTGACATGTGCAGCATCTTAATTTGGCTTTAATAATAACGTGCTTTTCTCTAATAGTAACTTTCTCTTCTCATTTCCTTTCCTTTCCCTTTTTCTTTTCGATGCTCCTATTTTTCAATGTGTCTTTTCCCTGGTAAGAATTTTTAGGAGCTCCTCCCCATATTTCCATTTTCAGCACATTTTTATTTTCCATTTTTTTCTCTTCTTGGTGACATGCACCATTTTTGTTGTTCCGTCATGTGTTACTATTGTTGCTCCAATAATCCCTACTCCACTCAGAAGGGCCTGCTGTGCCCTTCAGAAGCCTTAGTTTTCCTTCTACCCTCAAGAGCTTTCTTCATGCAATTAAAAACAAACTCCACCCACTCTTTGGCTTCTTGCAAGAGAATACAATTTTCCTTTCGTTAATTAGCTTCCTCATTTGACCATTGATTTGTCTTCATTTTAATGGAAATTTGTTCTCTACTTGCAGCTTTATTTTTCCAGAATCTGAAAAACTTCAAGTGTCTGGAATGCATGATAAAAAAAAAAAAAAAAAAAACAGTAGTGCTTTTTACTTTATGTATCGCCACTTATACCCTCTATTTTTTCTGGTTTATAAATCCTATCACTTTTATTCGCTCATTTCCTATTTTTATAAGCATATCCTGAACTTTTGCAAACCCAGCCAGAGAAATAACCTTAGTTACTTATATTTCAATTCAAATTATTTAACTTTGAGGTTATTTTTTAGAAATTTCTAGTGAAAACCTAGTTTACCCTCCCCTTTCACAAAAGGAAACTGTCCCAAATTTCCTTAATTAGCTTCCCTCTATTTTTGGGATAATTTTTTTCTCCTCTTTAGTAATTATTATAGGCAACTGACTTAGAAATATTATAGGCAGTCAGACAGGATTAGGTAGGCCCTTGAAGGAGCCAGAGCAGAAGACCAGATATCTTGCAACCTTGGAGTAGACAGACACATCTGCTTTGGGCCAGATATCAAGACAAAAGACAAAACAAATACAACCACACTCCAAGTACAAACATCAGGGATTGATATTCTAAATAGGTATGGTCACTTTGAGGAAGCCAGGAGGAGCCACTAACCTAACCCCTTACAGCCAAAGGCCTAATCTGTATTCATACCCTCTTGGTATGTGACTTGCTTCCCCACTGGAGCCCAGTTTAATCAATTTTACCTGAGCAATTACACTCGTAATCTTATTGGTTGACCATAGTTCTGTCCCACCTCATGCCTGCCTGCCTTGTGAGTACCCATTTTTCTCCACCTTAGACCCGCCTCATCTGTTGGTTTTGTTCTATAAAAATCCCTAGAGAAGGCTGAGTTGGGTCTCTCTTGGACAGAAGCTTTCTTCCTCTCAATAAATATTCTACTGTTAACCTCCATTGTTCCTAAAATTCATTCTTTGATTTTAGAGAACATGAACTCATACTGGACATCTTGTAGGTTGGGAGTTTCTGTCCCCTATATCATAATGATCCATGATCATTTTTATACTAACCTAACATCTATCTTTCAAAAGCCTCTGTGTGTGTGTGTGTGTGTGTGTATGAAACATTGTTTGTATGTGGCTTCCTTCCACAACTAATGAGCAGGATAAGCTCCTTTAGTTTGGTAAAGAAATTCACTCCTTGCTTTTATTGTAGCTTTTCTTGCTACAATCACCTTCAGAGAATCTGTGTGTAGAAGGCTTTAAAATGGCCCCCATGAACCCTGCTGTTCTTGTATTTACACCTGGTGTGCTCACTTCCCCTAGAGTGTGGGTGGGACTCGTTGACTCACTGTAATAAATAGAGTACAGCAGAAGCAAAGGGTGCCATTTTTAGACTGGGGTACAAAAAAGACTGTGGCTTCTCTCTTAACACTCCTCTCCATCAGTCACTGGCACGAGGGAAGCCAGCTGATACACCGTGAGGTTGTGTGGGGAGGTTTCTGTAGCAAGGAACTGAGGAGGGCTCTGAACAACAGCCTGAGGCTCCCAGTTCAACAGCTTGTGAGAAAATAAACCCTGCTAACAACCACATTTATGAGCCAGAAGCCAAGCCTCTCCTGGTTGAACCCTAGATTAGACTGGAGCCCTGTGGACACATTGACACCAGGCTCACAAGAGATCTTGAAGCAGAGGCACCCAGCTGGACCATGCTGGATTCCTGACCAGCAGACATGATGAGATAATAAATGTTTATTATTTGCTGAATTTAAGGGTAATCTGTCATGTAACAGTAAGTAATGAATCCAGGCTCTCAAGGCAAATTGTCTAGCATTTAGTCTGTTTTTCATATGATAAATTTACATTCAGATAATTCTTCTGTAGGTTAATTTAATCATTCATCCAAAGTCTTCTTTAATTTTCTCTCTGAAGGCAGGAAGTGGCAGATATCTGTTTTGTTCATAATTACATCATAATGCCTACCAAACACAGTGCCCACTTAGTAAATAGATAATGTGTACTTTATGAATTTGATTCCTCGTCTGTGCTTTCTACTTGGTCCTGGTTACATCATTCTTCACTTTCTATATTGCCTTTTTGTTCAGAATTCAGACCTGCTAGTCTAGTTGCCCTGATGTTCGTCAGCTCTAACCTGCTGTCTCTTCTCTAGAACTTTACCACTGCTGTCTCATTTGTGGCAATCAGCATTGCCTCTCTCCTGCCCTGTCCTGCAGTGGAGTTGAGTCTATGCCTGTGCTCCACTGGGAAGTGGCTTGCTTTCTTGGGGAAGCTGTGCTCCTGTCTCCCCACATGGTACCTCATCACCTGACTCCTTGCCACCTGTAGGAAAGAGTGTGTTTACTATTTTTTGCTTTATTCTTCATTTTAGAGAAAAATGAATAAATGAATGAGACCAAGAGACACTGTGCATTAAATTTGAGGTTGTCTTGAAATCTAGAAGCAGAATGACAAGAATACAAGTTCCTGAGAGAAGAAACACCATACCATAGCAAGTCAAATTTGAATCTAGACTCTGCCAAATTGTGTGAACTTATGGAAATAATTCTAGTTTTTTCAATAAATTTCTCATCTGTAATGTGTAAATAATTTCAACTTTACAGAGCTGCTTTAGGCATTATTTTTTACCTAGCATTTTGTCCATTCCATAATTTATCTTATAAGAGGTTCACTTCATATTTATAGTTGGTAATTTAAATATAGCAAGAACATGGTCTATTTATTGTTAATAACTGATACTACTAGCACTTTCCTGTTATTTCTTTATTAAGATGTCAATAAACCAAGAAAAATATTACTTTCCAGTAGCATTCAGAATCTTCTTCCATCTTCATTTATTTGCTGTGCTGTCATAAATGGGATCAAACATTATAATGTAACATAATGTGTGTGATTAGGAAACAAATTAATTTTCCCAATATTTCAGCAGTTTCAGAAATAAGACTTTGATAGAAAAAAGTTTTCCTATGAAAATAATTTTCCTCCTCTCTAAATAAAAACATTGTTGAAATAATAATACATATACAAATGTATTGGGTGATATACTATGTACCCCCAAGTCCTCATATACTTTTGATGGGGCTGAGTCTGGCGCTTGTTGTTTGTTTGTTGTCTGGCGTGGGAATTGGCAATGTGAGTGCTGCACCCGCCCAGGGGTGGAGCCAACATACAGTGTAAATGGGGCGGGTCTTCCTCTTGCTCACTTCCACCCTCTCTTGCCAGTACACAGCGTGGCTTGCTGCTTGTGGCCACCATGAATGGCAGCCCCACTACGCCATGCTGCCTTGGAGCCAACTAAGTATGGACTGAAACTCCTGAGAAACTGTAAGAAATAAACCTTTCCTTCCCTAATTTTGGGCGTAGGGTATTCTGTCTTGGCAATGAGTAAAAAGTAACTAAGACAACAAGAAATAAGACTAAAGCATATAAATCACCTTGTAAGTTTAGGTTGGCAAAAATGTAAAACACTAAAGTAAAACTATCTTTATGTTATTTTTAACTTAAACATGTACTTTAGAAGTTTTTTTTTTAAAAGAGTCAATGTTCAAACAAGTAAGACATAATAAATATATATATATATATATTTCCAGTATTAGTTTTATGTAATTATTTGCAACACAGAATTGGGCATTGAGCAAACCTTAGAGACTACATAGTTTTCTGTCCTCATCTTACACAAAAGGAAGCCAAGTCCACAGAGGTCAAACCACCTCCTTAAGACCCTGGATGTACTGTCAGGTCCCTGACTGAAAATCCAGGGCCCTTTCTACAACATCAAGCTGCCTTTCATGTTTGTGTTTGTTTTGCAAAAGAATATATGCTGTTACACTAATTGCACAGGTATTATCCGCTTCCTACCTCTTCCTGGGACTTGTTAAATTGCTGTATCAGTTGTGTCTGCGCTAGCATTACTCTTTCCAGTTCATCTGACTTCTGCTTCATCTCCTTCCTCAAGTCTTGGGAAACTGAATCATTATTGTTAATTTCCTTCTCCAAGCGAGATTCAAATTCTGCAACTAAATTTTTGAGGTTTTTGATTTCTTTTTTCTTTGACTCAGATTCTTCAGTGTATTGGACATGGGATTCATGGAGTTTTTCTTTGAGAGCAGCCACTTCCAGCCTTAGGTCTCTTGTAGCACTTGTGATCAAGTCAGATATCTGTAAGAGAAATCTGATTTTAGTTTGTAGGAAACATTTTCTAGGTGACCATGGAGATCTTATGATTTTTAAGAGGTTTATTCTAATAAATCGGTGCGTTTGCTCTTTTAACTAGATGAAACAAATCCTGTGACATACTCAGGGCTTTAAGATTTTCTTTTGAAAAGTTAACACAAAATTTTACTTTTTCTTGTATTTAGAATAGTATCACATTAATCACTTGGACACTCTTGGAAATATAAACCTCTATGATGATATTAAACTGCCAAGGATAGCTCAAGTCTTGACAAGTACATCAGGGGCCTAGGCTGGACCTATGCAGTTTGGCTTTGGGACTTCGAGATGCCTGATGCTGGGAGATGCAGGAAGGACAGCACTGCAGTGATATTCTACTCATGCGATACCAGTAAGCTTTCCTTCTACATAACTGTTTTCTTTCTCACACATCCTGGCTGGAGATATCACAGAGAAACACTGCTCAATAGAATGTCTTGTGGTGATAGAAATATTCTGTGCTACCCAATGCGGTAGTCACTAGCCACATCTGGTTATTTTCAGTAGTGTACTGTAAATGTTTAACAGCTGAGTGTAAAACAACACTGATGACACTACAACAAAACAAAAAACCAGTCAAATCTGCATCTATTTTGCATGGTGTAAATATTTTATAGCTACTAACGTGATACCTCTGATTACTGAGTTCGGAAGACATGTCCGGGATAGGCTCTTGAAAATCAGTACTGGCTATGAGCGCTTGAAATGTGACTAATGTGAATTGAAGAATAGAATATTAAATTTCACTTAATTTTAACCAGTTTAATTGAACTATAAGAGTCACATGTGGCTACCATAATGGACAGTGCAGTTTGAGAAAATTCCAGACTACTGTGAAAATATATTGCTTCT